>SSNS01000094.1:1960255-2090903 GCA_006937985.1 Aphyosemion australe
TTAAGAGGCATAAAAAAATGCTTTAAGCTAAATTGTTTTCCAAATTTGCTATAGCAGCTTTAAATTTTATAAAGTCTCTAAAATATTAAATGGCAGATAATATCACTGTTCTCTTATTTTTTTCAGTGTCTGAATTTTATTTAATCCATAACTAAATCGTAGCCGTAATTTTAATTTTGACTCTGCTGAACTGAAGAAAATACGACTTTTTGTACCTTTATTTTTATTATTAAATTGTGCCAACATTTGTTGCCTATATAACTTCAGTGTATGAAGATTTTTTTAAGTCTTTGTTGACAGATTTGAAATGGGATTCTACTTAAGCTGTTTTGTCTTGAGGAATTGTGAAAGATGTACCTGTAATTAATGAGGTGTGTGATGGAACTACCTTTAAAGGTAGAGCTCTAGAAGAAAAAAAACACATTAAGGGTCCTAAAGGTTCACATGCTGTTGTCTCACCACGCCTTTAAAGCTGCAGCAACCTTTTACCTGCCTGAACTAAAATACATGTATCACCTCCAGATGGTGCAGAATGTTTTCTTAATCCAGAGCCAAGAAATTCTATTTTTATTTTAGTTTCTTTGCTCTGGTTCCAAATATATTTTAGAATTTATTCATATGATTGTTCTCAAGGCTTTCTGTTGCTCCTCTGTGTTTTCATTTAGTAAAAGTGTTCCTGCCTACTTAGTGATCCTGTCTCCAGTGAAGGTTTGGTGTGTTTTAGGTCCAGCTGAAGGGAGGAGAGTGTGAAGTCTGGACCCTGAGGCTCTGAAACGATGGGGTCTATTTAATCACCGGTCCTCTTCAGTTCCTGTCTTTAAACCTGCTTTTATTGGGCTTTTAACTTCTTTGCATTATCTTAAGAAATCTTTGTTGAAGCTGCTGTTCTAAAACTTAAATCTGACCAGGATTTTTATTTTATTTTCTTTGCAAATCAGGAGAGGAAGTTAAATATGTCATAGATTGATTTGCTTGACTTTTATTTACAGCGATGCCTTGTTGGCCTGCAGCCACTGGTACAGAGCTGACCTGTCCCAGATCAGAAATGCATAACTCAACCCCAACCCAGGATAGATTCTGTTAGCTTTCAAATTCGCTTTAGGAAGACTTTACATTTGTGTCAAGATTAAAAATATTTTTCTTCAAATGGTATTAGTGCCTCCAGGGCAGTACTTGTCAACAATTTCTTATAAGCGGGAAGCACTGAGACAAGCCTTTCAAAGAAGTTGGAAAAACAAGCGTCTGAACTGCTACACCGAGTCATGTCTTGACTTGATAACCATCCACCTGCAGTTCGTTTTGGAATAATCTACGAGTACAATAACCAACGAGCAGTCCCAACGATAAACAGAAAACCTCACAATCCAGTTTGTTGACTCTTTATAACAAGTTTCAAAAGGAATGATTAATGTTCTGTATTTATACCCGACGTCATGGCAGAAGGTGTTTTCATTTTTAATCTTAGTTTTCATAAATCATCTGGTGAAATGAATAACAAATAAATAACTTAGTCTTAGGATGACACGCTAACACTGTATGTTTTATCTGCCCAATGATCTCATCTGGGATTTACATTTAGTGCATTTTAGGAAAAAACAATATAGCACAAAATCCTCACTTAGTGACATTAAATAAAGTTGTTAAAACTATTAAGATTGTGAATAAATAAATCATTTTAGTTTTACTGTAAACGAACAGGCTTAGGCTCGTGTTTAACTGTACATAAAATGTAACTTAAAGGCAGGGTACGTAAGTTGGAATTGTTAAAATAACTTTAAAAATGCTTAAATGTGATCATCTGACCCTGTTCTATGAGAAAAAGTAAGTTATCTTTCATTTTTTATTTTTCTCCTAAGTCCCTCCCCTGGCTTTACAGCTAAACTAATCATTTCTGCAAGCCTACCACGTTGACCAATAGCGCTGCATTTCCAATGTTCTCTCTCTTGACTCGGCTTTCCCTGCGTGTGCACGTTAGGAGGCATGGCTTTTGGCTCATTCAGGAAGGCCAGGGATAGAGTAACAGCCTTTCGAATTTTAAAATCTCCCCCTCCTTGCTCTGATAACATCAACTTATGGACCCTGCCTTTAAGGCTGATTTAATTCTCCTTTCAGACAGAAAATACAACAGGAATCTGGTTTAAATCCAAAGGATGTACATTTATTAAAACAGACTCATCAAAGCAAGCGAGGGCTGGTATTTTACAGCTGAAAGGTCATTCATGTGTCACTGGTCCTGATCTAAACCACAGAATCAAAGCTTCCGCTCCACTGAAACGTCTGAGTCAACAGGTCTGGTGACAGTTTGTATAAAAGTATCTAAACGACCCATTTCTCAGTTTTGGCTTCAACCGATCTGACCAAACCCTTTCCTAGAATTCTGAAGTCCTCCAGTATGGCTTCAACGTTTGGAATGGTTTTCACTTCCTCCCCCGTCACCTCCACGGTCCGGGCAGTCATCTGGGATGTCTGATGGGAATTTGAAAACAAGGAAGGAGTGATGAGCGATGACACGACTAATATGATGTAAGACAGCAGTGACGTGGCCGTTACCTTAAACGGTGCAGGAACAAAAGCCTTCGGTTTCCACAGAACTGAGATCACTGTTCCGCCATAGGGATCGCAGAAAAAGAGGGCCAGGTCTCCAAACGCCTCCTGCAGAAATTTATTTGATTAAAGCGAAAGCTGACTGAGAAAGATCTAATACTTGTTCTTTTTTAAATATGCTGAGTTTCAAATGCATGCTGAATTTCCTGCATGAGCTGCAAAAAGAAAATAGACAGAGAATTGGTTGGGCCAGAAAAAGCCAGTCTCTTATAGGTCACTTAAATATTTGCATTCATGGACTCGCTCACCTTGACTTGTGACTGTGGAAAGCTGTTAAGAGAGAGCGTGTCTCGGCTAGTAGAAGCTAAACGTTAGCATTAGCAACTCCACCACACAGCAGAACTCCTCCAGGCTCGTGTTATTAGTGGAGATAAAACATCAATGGTTCATCCAAGAAAGTAGAGTGAACGAAGGCAGTGGAAAAGTAAGACTCCAGATCTAACTTCTACCCTGACACAGGAGTGCCAGATCTTTATTCCACAGAAAAGGAATCACAAGGGATTCTTTCATACTGTAGTGAAGAAACGAGTGTATGCCAACTTTAAGAAACAGCAGTAAAATAAATAATCAGAAATCGAGTCAAACTAAACGTATTGCGAGCAGAAAAACCAAAGTTTTAGTATATCAGCAGATATGTCTAGTTTAGCCTTACTATCAGGTACCAGTTGCAAAAAACATGCGTCAGTCAGGAATTTCTAGAACAAAACGTTTCTATTAAACAAAAAGGAGTGGATCCTGTCCAGACATGACTCACTCTCAGTTCCGTCAGGTAGAGCATCACGGGATTGTAGTCTATGACTGGCAGGGGTCCTCCAGACTGGGGGGTGCCGTTTGTGACCACGCCCCTGTTGAAGGTCACAGCTGGACGGTCCACAGCTTGACCAAGTAGGGGAACCTGGTTTGGGTTCAGGTGAATCAGCACGTCGTAGGCTTCCAGCGGAGGACGCATGACCACCTATACAAACATGCAGAAAACCCATGAGACAGCTAATGATGACTTATGTGTAACATTTACCATTTATGGAGAATGTGGTGATGAGTGACTTAAAGGTTTACACACACCCTCACGTCTTGCATCTGGCTGCCATCCATCAGCTGACATTCCAGTACTTTCAGACTCTCTGCAGCCACCATCATCACACGCTGCAGCATCTGATAACACACAACAACAGGTTTTAGTATCGACAACAATCTCCCATGTCTAAAATAGATTTATCAACAATATGGCTGTTAAATTGTTACTCAAGTAGAACGAAGTGAAACAAAGGTTGGACTACTACAAAGCCCTCATTGGTGCATTTTTCAGCTTATCTAGAAACTTAAAGCTAATTTCTCTAAGCTAATGTGGGGAAAAAAGTTAATAAACAGATAAACATGAGGAAAGATGACCATAAAACCAAACATTTTATTGGAAATCAGAATAAATCTGCTGTGGTCTGCCCTCTAGTGGTTACTCAGAGCAGCTACACAGTCAAACAGCACACTGAATCAGAATCATTAAGATGAAAATTCCCTCCAGTTAAAGGATTTGGACATATTGAGTTAAAGAGAATTAGATGAACAATCATATTTAAAACTTATAATTCTGTACCGTCAAAATCTAAACGTTGGATTTATTGTTTTTTATAGAAACCAATTTAAACAAAAAGGGAAAAACTTTATTGTATGGTTGTTTTCATGAAGATTTGTCTGATAAAATTTTGTTTTGTTAAAAAAAGTGCTCATTATTCTACAGCCACCATCACTGCAGGTTTTTAAGAATCGCTTGAAGAATTTTTTATCGTTTGGCTTTCATGTGATTTGGTTTTAATCTTCATTGCTTATGATTTTACTCTACTTGTTTGTGTTGCTGCTTTTATTTTTATTTTTTATTGCTTTTCTATCATTATACTGTATGCCTTGGGCTCCCGCAAGGTTAGTGGAAGATGCTGTTTGACTTGATTGATTTAAAAAAACAAAAACATGCAGATTCAAACCAGGATGATGAAATGCATTCGGCAATAAATAAACCTTCAAGCTGGAGAGCAACAAGTAAAATAGTGATTCTAGTGAACATAACATGATACTGGGATGCTTCACTTATTACTACACTTACTTACAGTTAAACTATAATAGAGATGCTATTTAAATCAACATTATTGCGCTATAAACTTAAAAAAGTTGAACTTTTTGGTGAAAATTTAATTTTTCTTAGTTAACATTCCACGTATCTAAAAGAATTGAGGTTTGAACGCCTTTTGATTCAAAATGAAATGATAAATCTTTGACATATTCTATATATGGCCAATGTTGGGCCTGATTAATTCACATTTAAGGAGCTCCATCCTGAAGCTCATATTGACGTCACAGACTACAAACGTCCTGCGTTTTGCCTCCCGTATAAAGGAGGATGCTGGGAGAGGCTCGGCGTCACAGTAGAGCTTGTTGGAGAATTGAGGTCTACAGGAAACTTATCTGGGTCAGCTACGCACCATGACAGGCTGGTGTGTGTTTCTTTTCTTTTCACATTTGTGGGCCACTGGACTCTTTTACAGCGATGCTCAAACCCATAAAGAGGAATACCAAACTAAATACACAACTTTTTTCGCTGCGACTGCGGACAGCAATGAAAAGCAACTGGTGAGCAGCACCCCATGGTCTCAAACATTTACTAAGACACTAATAAAGGTGAAATTTGATACTGTATTGCTTCTTAAAATGCATTTTCAGATCAATGATTTGCACCAGGTTTTGGAGAGACTTCAGAACAGTAAATTTCCAGTTTTGAGAAAAAAGCACGGCTATCTGCCAGCGGTGAGTGACACAAGTCCATCTGAAATGATCTAAACAAGGATTACTACTAACATTTGTCACAAGTCTCATTAAGTGATTTGCTGTGCTTTCTTTTAGTGTGATCCAGGAGAACAGTGTGCATTAAGGATAGGCTCCCGGATCGGAAAACTGTGTGACTGCTCTCTGCCCAGGACATGCAACTCGTTTCTGCACCGCTGTTTATGATTCTAAGTGTATAAAACAAAACAAATGTGGTAAACTAAGCTGAATGAATGCATACATTTTCCTAAAAATATCACTTAGCCTTATTTAATGCTTACTGACCAAAAGTAGTGTTTTAGCTGAGTTTTAAGCGAATAAATGTGCAGCTTTTTGTGTATGTGTGTGTCTGCTGACCTGTATGCTTGGTGCTCGTCTGGTCCACAAAGACAGCTTTTTGTCTTTAGGCGTTGCTATAAACATGACGGGCAGAGAGTCCCTCGACGCCATGAAGTCATTCTTGATCTCTGTGTAGTCTGCAGCTACACGTGACAGAGAGGTGAACAACAATTAAATGTGAAAACATCCTAAATATATGGACAGGATGTTAAAGTATGTCGAAGGAGAAGGAGGTCAGGGCAGGGGGAGATTTGTTTGTGTCATACTGAGAGTAAGGGTGTGTGTGTGAGCACTTGCCTGTGAGCTGGTTGTTCAGGTTGACTACCAGCGGGTTGTTCCTCCAGTCAAAGCTCAAGAGCAGATGAAGGAAGCGAAGGAAGCCCACCTGAGGAGAGCTAAGGAAGAAGGCGACATTCATGTGACCTACTGAGCAAAACAAAGCATCTGGGAAAACGTGATTTCCATGAATAAAGAGATAATTTATAAATACCCTGGAGCTGTGAAGGGTGCAGGCTGCAGGAAAAGGGATGCTACCAGCAGATCGGCGGCATCTTCTGTGATCTCGTCACTGAAGAGCTGAGCCGCCAGCCAGCGTTTAGCCAGACGACAAACGGCTCCAAAACATGGGTTCTGCTGCTGGAGACTAATGAAAACCAGATTATAAAGACATGTAAACATCCACAACAGAAGAGTAGAACTCCAAAAAGAAAATTAAAGTGCTTTCTTATGAAGATTTTATTTCACCCATGTAATATGCTGGTAAGTAGAGGTTTGTGAATCGTTGCCATCTCCAGAGCCTGAGCCTCCTCATTGTCCCTCACAACCAGCAGCCCCTCAGCAGTCACACTCTCACGCAGGACCTGAGGCTCACGATGGTACGCCACCTGAATTCGAAATGCTAAACCATTCTGAAAGCAAAGGGAAGCCCGAACGATCCTCTTAGATACCAATCTTCACAGATGCTTCATTCTTAGCCCTTACTTTCCTCCATAAGACAGTGTATATGCTGCTATATAATGTGCTGGACTACAAAAACAAACAAACAGGCCTCTGACTTGCGTAGAGAGACCACAAACGTTTAAAATATATACCTTCCACACATCCAGGTGTGTGGGACAGGGCCTGCATGTGTAATTATGGTCCATCTTGAGTAACTCAGCCAGACATATGTGGAAAGCAGCTCGAATGTGGCGGATTGCGAGGCGGTCGTGGGGCCACTTTCCACTCCCCTCCATGTGACAGATCACTACAAGAAGACAAAGTAAAAGATATTCAGGAATTCTAAGTCTAGATGGAACAAAAGGCGACAGGATACTTGTGCAGCAACCAAGTCAAAAGAAAAATTAAGTTCTGTTTACATGTAAAAATCCACTTATAATTCACCAAAAATGTTGTTGACAGAACCTAAAACATGACTAGTGTTTGATCGTTAAAAAAAACCTTTTTCAATAGTTGTACCAACCTGTGATGGGAGTTATATACTGCGGACAGGGTTTGACTTCCTTTGGCACCAATGATCTAGAAGTCTTATCTCTGTCAAAGAAGGAATGATCCAGCTTCAGTGGTTCAGGGGGAAAGACCTGGAAGACACCGCTGAATGGTTACAACTGACTGGAGGTCAGATGCAAGTTTATTAACAGCACATCTTCAGCATCACCAAAAGCCATTTACCAATATCAACAGGAGTCTTTACCTGTGTGTATCTTAGAGCAGGGTGGGCTCCTTGAACGGCAGTAATGGAAAGAGGCAAACCTTCAAGTTTCCACAGCTTTCTGCTCAGGTCATCGTAGGACTGAACCACCACCAAGCTCTCTTCCTCTCCAGTACTGGGCACCTAAACATCAGAACAAGTTCTATGTTTTTATTTAATAATAATGACAATCAAGATACCTCTGAGAATGCAGAAAATTTTGGTTTTTGCACTTAGAGTTGGGATTTTATTACAAACAATGTTGATTTATCTTCACAACACATGAAACTATATGAATACGCAGTGAGTTAAAAACAAATCAATGTAAACATTACAGAAACAAATGGTAAAGCAGTGTTTTAACCAAGCTGCTCAAATAACGAGCAGACAAGTCTAATGTTTAATTTTATGACATTTATGGTAATTTGTGCTGTAAAATTGCTGCTGCCCTTCTTGACAAAGTTTCCCTTGGAAAATAGGGTTAAAATCTCACCTGGATTTTTTTTCCAGGTTAAATAAAATAAAAAATACATAAGTTCTTATTGCTTATTTTCCTATTATAACAAAATGCCAGCACAAATACCACATTATAAAAAATTAATCATGTTTAAAAAAAAAGTTTAACTAGACCATGGAATTATAACAAGAAAAAAAAATCCTAAAATATATAAAAAAAAAAATACAATCTAAATTTTCTAATTCCCATCTACTCATTTGACAGCTAATAAAAATAAAAATGAATTCACAGTTAAATATAACCATTTACCTCGCGTCCCATTTTGACTACGTCATCAACCAGCGCTCCAACGTATCGAACACAGGACTCTGGGATGTCCGCGTGCCTGATTAAAAAACAAAAACGACAAAAAAAATTATATTTAATTTTTATTGCAGCAGTTTAACCTGTTTTAAATTCAGCCAGAAGCAAAGAAAATCAACCAATAAAAATGCGACTGTACCCCAAAATGTTTACGTCACATCCCCTCTAATCTGCAGGCGTTCACATGTGCTACCTTGATGTCCCAAAACAAATATTTGTATGAAAGCATGAAGCGCGGCGCGAAAAGACGGAGCTCCGTGTGGGAATGTTTTGAGCAAGTTGGTACTTCCAATTTCGTCTCATGCAAGAAATGCTTCGTTCGGCTAAAATACTGCGGCGCATCTACCAGCACCATGATGGCCCACATGACGAAGCACATGTCCAAAACAACGCTGGAGGTAGAGGACGACGAGGACGAGAAGCCATTGATTTCTAACGCTCCCTGCAACGAGAAGGGAAACACGTCTAACTCAGAGGTAACACAGGCTGCAAACATGTCCCCCAACACTGAGACAACCACCCCACCACCAGAGCGGGACCACGGGGAGAAAAAACGCTCGAGGCGGAGCTCCGTTTGGGACATTTTCATCAAAGTGGACGACGAGGTTCACTGCACCATGTGCGACACCAAGCTGAAATACAAGAGCAGCACCACCAGCATGATGTACCACCTCAGAAACAAACACTCAGAAAAAGACAACGCATCTAACGAGGGTGCGTCACTGGTCACGCATGCAGAAGTGACTGAACTTATCTGCAGAATGATAGAAAAAGATATGATGCCTATTAGCGTGGTTAACGGAGAGGGATTTCATGAGCTACTAGCACAAATCGTAAATGGTTATAAAATGCCCTCTGCTGGTAATGTCACGCGTTTCATCGAAGGCCATTTCCACGAGAAGGCAGAGGAACTCAGGGTGCAACTAGGAAAAGTGCAGAAAGTCGCGATCACTGCTGATTTTTGGGAAGCCCTGCCATTTCAGAGATATCTTACAGTCTCCTGTTCATTCATAACAGATGACTGGAAGGGGAGGTCAGCTGTGCTGCAGACACACATGCTGTCAGAGGACCACATCACTACAGAGAGCATCACAGAAAAGCTTCTGAGCACCGTGCAGGCTTGGGGCATTGCCGGGAAAGTTACTGCATGTATTCACAACAACAAAGAAAACATCTTGCTTGGCAAAGCGTGTGACCATGTCACCTGGGATTTTGCTGCTTGCTTTGCCACGACTCTGCACCTTGCAGTCACAGATGGGCTGAGTGAGGATCTAATCGGGATCATTACTGCTGCAGGGAGACTAGTTCAGCATTTCAGCCACAACACGATGGCAAGGGAAGCTTTGGAGCAGAAGCAAGTGCAGATGTGCCTGCCACAGCACAAGCTCATCAATTCAGACAAAGCTAGATGGGATACCATCTGTGACATGTTTGAACAACTACTTGAGCAACGGTGGGCAATTAAAGCCGTTCTCTCTGACCGAACAATCATCAGCAAACGAGAAGCTCAGGCTCTTGAGATGGAAGATGACAGCTGGCAAATAATTGAAAATTTTACACCAGTGCTTGCGACACTAAAATGGGCAACAACGGTCGTATCAGCCGAGACAGAGGCGTCCATTTCGAACATCTACCCGATAACCTTCAGTCTCATTCAGACACATCTTGTGCCAAAAGAGAGTGACGTTGAACAAGTCCGGGGTTTCAAGCTGAAAGTTCAGGAGTCACTTAGAAATCACATGGAGGTGAGCAAAACCTTTCAATTCTTTTATGTTCACTCATGTGCAAACTTTCTCCATAACTTATTTCCTTTTATGGTTTACAGATCGACTCCAACGAACTAGCCTCCAAACCAGCTCTGATTGCGTCCATACTGGATCCTCGTCACAAACACCTCAGCTTCCTGATGCCTGCAGGCAGACTGGCTGCAAAGGTTAAACTGCATGAACTGGTTTCAAAATTAGACACAATGACTGCTAGTGGTGTCCTTAAAGATGAACAGCAGGAGACTCCAGTCACACCTGACATGAGTCAGCAGGTTCTGGCCTCAAATCTGAGAAGTGACACCAAAAACACCATGATGCTGCTTCTTGGAGACAACTACAGTTCCTCCTATGCCACAGACTCGGAAGCTCAGGTGGATTATTACCTGAGAGACATCGCGCCTTCACTGGACATCAACCCTCTTGACTGGTGGAAGGTAAATCGACAAAGATTTCCCAAAATGGAATCTCTGGCAAGGCATTACTTGTGTCTTCCTGGTGTTTCACTGCCATCTTTACAGTCAGAGGCTGGACAAACCTTTGCAACAATGCGCACAAGGCTGAATCCAGAGCACATGAACATGATCATCTTTGTAAACAGAAATGCATAACTTGCTGTTCTTGTCATTTCTGTAGCAAGATCAAAAATTAACTCTAGAGGAGCAGCGAACAAAGTAGTGATTGATCCATGAAGTCAGGATCCAGAGAATGACAGTATTAAAAGATGGTACTCGCTGTAAATGTGTTTACTCAAGTGCATAAACTTACATTTATTTTATAGAAAATGTTCAAATGTTACTCCATTAGCTTCAGATGAGCTATGAAATATTTTGTCATACATAGTGAGCCTAAAGCAGAGGGGAAATGAAATGTTTTAAATGCCCGTATTAGATGAGATGCTGCTTTTATACACCTATAGATTTTAAGTAGATTTTAAGTATTGTTGCATGAATCCACTTTTGAGTCATGAAATCTGACTGGGATGTGCTGTTACTGTTAGAACTCTAACTTGATAAAGAACCTTTAATGTGTTTTAGAAAAGTAAAAGTTTTTTTAAAGTTGTATTTTTACTCTGTTGTTGGTAAACTTCTGTTAAATGTCATAAAAATCAAGCTAACACTGTCAGATTGTCAGTATTTGAAACTAAAAATGCAAAAACTGCTGAGAAATGTCCATTACCATCAGTAAATCCTTGTAAAAGAAAATGTGTTGCTGTTTTGGAGCTTATAGTTAGACATAAAGAAGAGATATAGACTGAAATATAACACATCCCAGCAGGTTTAGGCATCAGTCTTACCACTAAACTTTCATCTGAACGTCTTAACGTCTCTGTACACCTTTGATGAAGTTGTTGCATGAATGTTTTTTCTGTCACTTCTGTGAAGTTGACCCCTTGTTTTAATCCTAGAATCCAAAATCTGTTATTGCATCTAGAAAAACAATTTCTATTTTAGCAGACTGCACTAGCATGGTTGTACATGTCAACTAACTGCAAACGTATACTTTAAAATTAATTATATTCTGTAACAAAATTACACAATAGAACCTGGATTTATACATGAACTGAACCAAAGTCACCATGAAAGTCATCCATGTCTGAATGTAATACCAGCATTTGATATGATTAGACTCTAGTCCACATGTAAGATAAAAACTAAAAAAAAAGACCAGTTAACTGTATGGGGTACATATATCTGTCTGTATTCTGAGTCGACAAGTACCAAAATAAAAACTACCAGTACCAGTGTTAATGGGCTTTTTTCTCCTTATGTTGAGCACCTTTTAAGTTTAGCTAGTGTGTGATACATACAGCTGTAGCAAGTGTGTGATGATCTGTTTGGGGACTAAACGCTTTTGGTACATGCTCTTTCCGTCCCACAGCACAGCCTCGGTGATGGCACCGTCCTGGAAGCGGCGCAGCTCAGAACGAGGGCCCCACAGCTGACGAAACTCAGGTACCTAACAGAGAAACACAGATGGCACGCTTTTATTCTTAATAATCACTGCAAACTCGAAATGTTTTAAAAAGCAAACTAACAGAAGATGGCTTAAAATGGCTCTATGTCTGTGTAAATCGTCTAGAGCAGGGGTCGGCAACCCAAAATGTTCAAAGAGCCATATTGGACCAAAAAAACAAAAAACAAATCTGTCTGGAGCCGCAAAAAATGAAAAGCCTTATATGAAGGCAACACAGGTTGTAAGTGTATATTAGCTATATTAGCCTATTATCAAAATGACTAAGTAGGCTACAAATACATAATGAGCATTCATGATTAAATGTTTATTTCCTGCAGCATCCTGGAGAGAACAACACACCACGTGACTCTGCTGTAGATATTTGGTGCTTTACGTTTTAACTTCCATTACAATATTAATCAGTGGGATTAATTTGATCATTTCTTCTTGCGGCCCATCACAGCTCACATATCTGCATAACAGAGCTGTCTGATATCGATCACATCACACGACTCATCACAGGTAGTTGAGGACGCTGGAGCTGAATTAATGTCTTTGATTTGCTGATTGGTGACGTCTCCTGTCGTTTTAATGGTCCTTGTCTTTGTGGAGAGAGGAATGTCTTTAATTTTCTGGATTATCTCGGTTTTGTTTTTGAAGTCTGAAATAGGTGCTGATGAATGAATCCTTCATGTAATCACCATCCGTGAACAGTTTTCCACGCTTTATCATCTCTCAGGTTGCAACAAAACCTGCGGAGTTTGGAGAAGTAATCCACTTCTTAAATCTACTTTTATAACCTGACACACGGGAGGCGACATGCGGCAGCAGCAAAAGCCAGCGGCGTCTCTGTTCCAGCAGGGCGAATAGCGAGTCTTCCGTTGTTTTGATTGGCCGTCAGATTGGAGGGAATTTTGGGTTATTGAAGCAGTTCAGAGTTGAAACAGCGGTAGATGTGAAGTCTCACAAGGTTTTGCTAGAGTTAAGTGAAGTCTTGTAAAGCTCTGGGACATCAGACACGGCAAATATTAACTTTTCCTCCATGTTTACCCGGAGATGTACTGAGAAGCATCCTGTCCCCTCATTGGTCAGTCAGTGAAACCTCTGCTGATTTGGTCCTTGTCCGAGCAACAGCAGTGAAAAGTTGAAGTTTTTCCAGGCAATCCTTCCACGTTGACAATGAAAGCAAATAATCCGGTCCATTCTTCCTTGAATCCTCTGTTCTCATCAGCTATCTTTCTCTTTTTCCCTTTGGGAGCGCACCCGCTGGTCTGTTTACATCCATCTGCCTGGCACTGCGCCGCCATATGAGCGCCGCACTGAAACGTGTGTCGCAGGCTATGACGCAAATTTTCGTTGACAGAAATGTTAAAATTTAATATTTATTATGTGCATTTTTACAGCATTGGAAAACGTTAAGAATGTTTGTCCTCCTACAGAAACGATATTAAAACAAAAAATATATCCCCCATCCATTTTCATACTCTTGTGGGGACATTTGTGAAGAAGCTCCAGGGAGCCACTAGGGGTCGCTAAAAGAGCCGCATGCGGCTCCAGAGCCGCATGTTCCCGACCCCTGGTCTAGTGTAACAGTCGGTAACAGGCTGTCAAACATCATGACGTTCCTGGACAAAAAAGCAACATCTGGTGACTAAGAACTTCATTATATAAAAAGAAAAAATTCCAAAAAGAACAAATCCTTGAATTTATTCATCCAGGTGCACTTGCATATGTATGTGCATAAAACAGTGCACGGTCCTGATTTGCTGCTTAAATTATTCATTTGTTGACGTTACCTTGGAGCTGTCTGCAGGTGGACCTCGCTCCAGGACTGCAGCTGAAAGCTCCGTGTTTAAGAGCAACCCAAAGGAGAGCGGAGGCTGAGTTTTATACTTTGGGGCTTCGCTCTCGACAGACCACTGCAAGAAATTTAAAAAATAAAGTTTGTAAGACGGCTTATTTTTAGTTTTTAACACGCCATCACATTTAGCACACATTACCACAGGTTCAGGAGAGAGGGAGTGAACGAGGAGGTGAATCCTCTGGCCGAGTCCTCGCTGGAGCAGTGACAGAATAAAAGGCAAGGCAGTGAGGACGTAATCCCCGCTGTGGTCCATCAACTCACGGAGCAGGTTCTGCTTCTTACAGGCGGACTGAAGCTTCACCAAATCACACAACCTAAGTGGGACAGACAAAAAACAGACTAGAGGATGACAAGCAAATTTACTGTTGTGATTCAGCTACAATTTTAGTCCCTTAGTCACCTTTTTGTTTGAATAAAGAGTAAAACAAACAAAAATAATGACCAACAATTGGTTTTACATACTGGAAGACATGGTCACTGGTCCTTATCATGGGTTTGGGAGTCATGAGGAGACAATAGAAGCCATCTACTGTGGGGTCGTCCCAAAAACGCATAGAAACGGAGGCCTCCTGCTGCAGCTGATGACCAAAGATGATAGAAGTCAGAGAATTGATCTCACAGCATAAAATAAACATTTTACATAGACAGCTGGTTTTCATGACACTTGCCTGTTTGTAGGTGCAAGCAGTCATATCAGCACACATGTTAAGATGTCCTGAAGGGTCAACAAACACAACCTGGAAAGCATCATGGAAGTCTGCTAGAGATGGCTGCAGAGGGAAAAGAGAAATTAAAACAAGGCAAGAAAATAAATACATATTAGTTTGATATTTGACTCACGGCTGTAGAGTCAGGGTCCTTGGCGAGGCTGATTCCATTCACTGTCAGGTCTGTAGATGCTAAAAGTCAAAAGAATTGAGTCTTACAAGATATTCCTAACAGTCAAAAGTGATTTTATGAATGAGATTTAATTTGTTTAAGCAGTGCCGATTTTTCCCATTCACCTATGAAATTCAAACTGTTTCGTAGCAGCTGATAGGCCGTCATGGTGCTACTGATTCTGTGAGTGATCAGCAGATAAGCTAAGAGCATCGAGGCCAGGAAGCCATTAAAACAACCGGCACCCTGAAAGAAAACAGAGTTATGACGCTTTTGGTAAATACTAACAGAATATTTAACTTCTTAAAAGTCCAAGTTATCTTCTACAGGCGTCCTACCTGGTCCAGCTGCCGCTGATGAAGCCAGACTTTAAGTAAAGCCACTCCATCAGTGAACGCTGAGCACTTAGAGCTGACAGCAGACAGAAACTGGAGGTGAGACCTAGGCAGTAAGTCCCCTAGAATAGAGCTGTTGTAATGTGGAGTGGGAGGTTCACTGCTCTCTGAAACAAAACAAACACATGAGCAAAATCTTGAGTGCACCTGAGATTATATACAATTCTATATGAACTGTTTTGAAGTTAAATAAAGTAGCAAGAAGCCCTGTGGCCAATAAACAAATTTTTTCTAACAGCTAACTGAGATAGTCACCAGGATTAGAGGTCTTCAGTCCAGTGTACCACTCAGTCCTGATGTTATTTCTCTTGGGATGAAAACGGCTGGGCTTGAAGTATCCAGGAGGCGGGCAGACATGAAGTCGGACGGTGAAACTGTTAGAGTCTTTACCTAAAAGATGAGTCACCAAAACGCATCTCAGAACATGAAAAAATGCTCACCTTTTAAGAAATGATACTTAAAAGCTGTGTTCTATGTTGTTTACTTAAGCTTAAATACCTGAAGGGGTCAACAACAGAATGGGTCGGAGCCTGTTGCCATGGAGACAAGAGAAACGCAACGTCACAACTTCAGAGGAGGACTTCAGATGCTGGGCAAGCCCTGCAAGGTAGAGAGCCCTTTTCCTTGGAAACCGCTGGTTTAAAAAGTCTTTCGGTTGGAGGATGTCCTGATGGCGAAGGAAAAAAAAGATCATCAGCCTCAAAGTTAAACAGCATCTTACTTATTACACAGTAATAATAACAATGACTTACAGCTGATATTGTGACAGCCAAGTCCACCCCGATGTGCGGTTTGATGCAGGTGCCTAGCGCGTAGCTCCCAATCAGATCAACGGAAGCCGGAGGAGCCATGCAGAACTTTCCCTTCGTCGTTTTGGGCAGCAGAAGAAAGGGAACTTTGACTGCACTGGACAGCCAGGACATGTTGTTTACCTAAACACACAGTAAGAAACTCATCAACAACTAAAGGTTTGGAGATAACGGTGAGAGGAAGTGGTCCTGATGATCTTCAGAGTCCTACACACCTCTACTTTTGGTGTCGTCGGCACAGTCTGGATCAGCTTTGTCACCGTCTGAATGAAGGAATCAATCTGTTGTTTCCTGTGCTCACTCAGGACCACCTCTTTCTGCAGCTCTTCCATCTGTTACAGGAGAGAAAATCTTAGCTCCTATAAACACGTGCAAGCTTGTCATGATTCTCACTAAAAAGGTCTACAGCAAGACAAATAATTCATTCATTTTTTAAATCTTTTCATTGATGTTTATGTCTCACCTGCATTTTGAGAAGGCTGCAGTGGAACAAGCTTTCTGCCTCTTTCAGCTGGTTTAGCTCCTCTGCGGTAGGAGGTCTGTACAGGTCATTTCGGGAGAGCTTCACCGGGTGGTAGCTCACCACCTCCTCCTCCTTCTCAGATCTGATCCTTTTGGCTTTAACAGGGGGTTCTGCTTCTTCCTTCTTCTCCTCATCATGGGACGAATCTGAAGGAAGCATCTAAAAGGATAACAGCTTCATTAAATAATATAAAGTTAATGTGAAAGAAGTAGACAAACCTAACACATGTACGCATCTTTTTATGTTTAGTGTTGTCTCTGAGAAGAACTGCCTTTGTAAAATAGAAATACTGCAAACAAAACGTGTCAAACATTCACAGCAGTAAACCAGCAACGCTAGGCACCAGCTAGCCACTAACAGCTAAATTCTCTAAACATTTCAAATGTCATACCTCTGTTTGCTCCTCCACAACTGTCTGCTTCTTCTTCTTCATGATTTCACGCTCTCTTCAATAACATAAACCTACAAATCCAGAAAGTTTAGCCTAACACAGGTCCTACTTCATTATGGTCTCACATGCACATGTAAGGGTTAGTTAAACTTGCTGTCAACTATATGTCGCTGATTGGCTCAGCGCTTGATAAAGCTGAATGATGATTGGCTTATTTAACACAGGTCCCGCCTACTCTAAAATGGTAGGTTGCACGAGCAGCCCCCTGCGTGCGTCTCTCTCAGCATGTTTTACTTATTTTCCTGCTCCATCACACCTGATTCAGTGGTTAAATCACCTTTTCAGACCGCAGGTCAAGCTCTGCAAAAGCATGTTAATCACCCACTGATTAAAATCAGGTGTGTTGGGTCGGGGGGACACCACTAAAACATTCTAGAGGCTAAAGGATTGAAAGTAACAATAAAGCACATGATCTTTGCTAATTGGCCATAAAAAGCAGCTAGCCCTCGGATATTTTAGCTTTAAACACACTAGCAAACATTTGTCTCCAGACTTCAGTTACATGTTCACAAACTCCGAGAGAAGCTGCTACATCATGAAAGAAGTGAGATTTAATTTTTTTTTTTACTTTAAATTTAGTACTTTATTTATTTTAGGGCACATAAGACTTATTCAGAATTTTCTAATTCTGCTATAAATGCTATAAACGTTGTTAAGCTAACTTTAGTTTTGTTAATCACTTAGTTAAATTTTAATCAACATTTGACAAATGTTGTCATTGTTAAACAAACTCCTGAAACAATTCACATTATTAAGGCAAACAGTAACAATTATTTAGTGATAATGAAGGATTAAATTTGCTTTTAAATAACATTTGGCTAGGTAAAGCTGTGAGACTGCAGCGCAAACTGTAATTGAGGCGTAATATAATATTTATGAACATTTTAAAAGTGTATTAACTATTATACATTTATTTCACGTAATATTTTAGTAGGTATTATGTGAGTCATAAATTTAAAATATGCAGACTAATTATTTTAAAAAAAAGAAGTCTGAAGGTTTTTATTTATTTGTTCTGTTTTCAGGCTGCTCAGCGCTACATTTGGACTACCAAACTAGTTGAAAATGTCAACCGACCAAACACGCTGTGGCTGATACGTAAAAGAATCCCTGCACCAGACCTCTCTACAGGTCGTCCCTTGGCCTCCAGGTTCAAGTGTCCCCCTAATGCACCTCTCAATACCCCTTCAAACGTCCCACCAAGCTCAAGCTCCTCTTCATCTTCTGGGTCCTCCTCCTCAAGCTGTTCCCTATGCTGCTCCTGTTGCTCTTCAGCCACGTCCAACTCTTCGTCCTCAAGCTCATCCGGCTCATCTCTTTCCAGCTGCTCCCCCCCAAGTTCTGCTGTCAGCAAGCGCGACCCGGCAGGAAAGGCTGAAACCTGGAATTGTGAGCTAGTCAAGGGTCATCACAAAGTCATTATCCGAAGACAGCTGTCAGATGGTTCTGTCCTGAGAACGAAGATGGACAGTCAACCAGAAATAGGAAAGCATTCTTCAGAGCTTCAGAGAAGAACCGAGACCTGCTAGATCCCCTTAAGATCCCCTTAAGATCCCCTTAAGATGTGAAATCATCTAAGTCACAATTATTTCTACTTGTGTTTGGTGTGATGCAGTCCTTGTGACCGAAGTTGTATCTCAGTTAAAATGGACATGATCTTGGGACTATGGATGTGTTATGCCCTCCAGGGGATGTCTTCCTCTGACAGAAACGTAGCATGTTAAGAATATGTCCGTCTCCACCCACCTACATCTGGTCAGTGCATGACAGTGAAGTCATGCCTCTGTAGTACGTCCTGCAGCAAAACAACACAATGATGGTTGTAATATATTATTTGTTAATTTTCACACAAATATAACAACAGTTCTTCACCCTAATGTGCTGTAAGAGCAGCTAATTGATAGTCTGACTATTTCTGACTAGGCTGTTGTCTTTTAAAAAGTCAGAGGGGTCTCCAGAATCTGCTCAGCTTCTCTAACAGTTCCTAAAAATGTCTGAACATAGAAAATATAGATTGCAAAATAATTTGAGTTTAATCCAAGCTTTGCATCATTTGGTCAGAAACAAATGAATATATGTTGTGTTATACTGGCATATAATTTTAAACAAGTCTGGATATTTTTGAGATTCTTTCTGGAGAGATCTGAGTCAAGTTAGAAGATGTTCTGTTCTATTTTCTAGTTCTAATTGATGCATTTGCCTTCTGTGTTTGGCAAGTTGGTCCATTTTCCCTTGCTCTTATAGGTTTTTAGTTCATGCTCTTCTTAAGGCTTGCAGAACATGTTCAAGTTTGTTTAATCTTAACATGTTAAATAATACAATTATTTCTAGCATAGGAAATGTTTAAAAAATACACAAATGTTGTCACTGTAAGTTCATGTTTTTATTGTTGTTTACTGATCTGAGTAGGCGACGGTTCGCAAAATTTTGCTGCACTGTACATGTTAATTTATGATGTACAAAAATAAACCTGAAAACAAAAATTAAAACATGCATTCATTTTCTGTACCATTTTTTCCTGAGCAGGGAGCAGGGACAGGTGGGGGGACACCCTGGATAGGTTGCCGGTCCATCAAAGGGACATAGAAGTCATCTTCCTGGTCAGAAAAGAATAAATAAATAAAATCAGAAACATAGATGTACTGTAGATATGAACACAAGCATGGTTTCCGTTAAAATTAAAACAGTTTGTTTCTTGCCAGAAACATGAATCTAAACTACCTGTTGACTTGCACTGTGCACAATAGGCATGCATCCTTCATCCCAGGAGTCTGGAATGGATGGCTCTGGTTCACAGTCCTCTGTTCCACATGTTTCCTCTAGGTCATCTCCTTTATCCAGGAACAGGAACTGATGTTGTACCATCTGAGTCAGGTAATTCTTGGCCCAAGACACAGTGTGATGTATACACTTAAAAACAGACAATATAAACAGATGTATAAGACTCAGTGTATGTGTGAATCACAACAAGATAAACGAGTTGCTCTGACATCGTATAAGTGTCAGGAATGTTATGTTAAAACTGATCTGAAATCAGATGTGATGCCTTTTTGGGTTTATACCTGTCTTTCAAGGTCCGCTTTGTGACAGCGATCCATGACTTTGCTTAGCAGGTCGTCCATGAGCTCTCTCACTATTTCATCTCCCTCTATCTGGATCATTTCCTCACACTGGGTCTGGGTTAATTGACCAGATATAATATATTCCTCTTTCTTCTCTTCTTTCTTCTCAGGCTTGGGCGTTGGGGTTTGGAAATCCTTGACAGTTGGCTGTCGTTTCAGTTTGCCAGGTTTGGTTTTGGGTGCAGGGCGAGACATTTTAACGGAAAACCTCTATAATTACACAACACAAAATAAGAAAAGACCCAGTGAAAACAATCAAGTATATTTACAATGTGCTTCTAAAGACCAAAGGTTACAGATCATTTGCTGCTGTGGCCCCCAGACTCTGGAACTCTCTCCCCCTGAGCCTGAGATCACTGGTCTCCTTTAAAAAGCAGCTGAAAATGGTTCAGGCTAGCTTTGGTGTGACCTGTTGATTCTTCCTCACTACCTTCTCTTCATGCTGCTGTTTCTACCAATTCTGTCTTTCTTGGGATCCCATGATTCATTTTTCTTACTCCTTTTTTATTTCCTTCACATTTTCTAATCTAAAGTTTTCCATTGTGGAAAATATGCCTGGGCAGCCCATCTATAGCTATGCCCCTGATTTGTGAACATCTCTAAATTAAAATCACTTTAAATCTTTTAAATCACTGACAAAAAGTCTAGAACGAGAGATTAGAACAAATATTAAACCTTATTCTTCTTTGTAAACCGTAAGATGGTCTTTTTCCGTCTTCTTGTTTTTCTTTATTTCCTCCTTTCCGAACGAAGCGTACGGTTGCCCAGCAACTGAGCAGACAAAAATGACGTAGCACGTAGAGTTACGTTGTCTCTATGGCTGCGGAGGACGCACAGGTAATCCTATAACTAACTAAGATGCTTCAAATACGTCTGTAGAAGTGGATAAAAAACGCAAATAGGCTAAAGTCAAACGTGGCGTAGTCCACATCACAAAGCTTTGAGCCGAATGTGACGGAAAGTTACGAAGTTTGCGTTTAATTGTAGCATGAACGTACCTTCTTGCTAACATAGCTAGCGTGTAGCTAATGTTAAATCCTTGCTACTCCTTGAAAAATATGTTAGCATGTCCTTAAATAAAACTGAATTCTGCTGTGATGACCTGCATTTTCTCCTCTAAGACCAACATTAAATCGCACACTGTTCAGCAAACTTGAAGGCAGCTCCATGTATCACAAGGAAAAGAGCATCCAGATAAAAAACAGCGCATCAGCGCTGTACAACAACCTGAACGTGCTACGCATCGCTCCGAGGCGCCTCACCTACTTCACGGTGGTCCATGCCAATGTGGTCAACATGGTCAGCGCGTCGTGGGACGGCCTCAACTTCTCCCACCGTCAGCTGCAGTCCAAGGAACCCAACGTTGCTACAAGCACGTCGCTCATCATGCAGGTGAGAAGCCATGTCTATTAAATCCTAGATTTAAAAGTTACAGCTTTATTTTCTGTTTTAGAGTTTCACAAGAAATGTTGCTATAGATTAAACATAAAAATATGTTTTTATTGTAACAGGCAGCCTTCTGTGTTCTGCCATCCCGAGATCTGCTTGTTGTGACCTCTCAGAAGGGCATCCAGGTGAGTCTATGCAGCTTTTCTCTGATGTCAAAAGACCAATTTCAGTGATCTTGCACTCAAACATTTTTCAGCTTATGTGAATTATTCACATTTCTTTTTGTACTTTTATCTATAAAACAGACAGCTGTATAAATTAGGACAGAACAAGTTAAAAATAATCAGAACACATGAACAACATTGTTGTCAAAATGTAATAACACTGAATCTGTGTCATTAAGTAACAGTTCTATAAACATGTGTGTGTTTAGATCTGTTTTTTGAATGTAATCCTGTTGTTTCAGATATATGAATCCGATGGCTCCATCATGGTGTACTGGCACGCACTGGACACACCAGAAACACCCACAGGTAGACACATGCTGTGGTTCTGCTGCGCTCTTTTAAAGCCAGGCAATAAAACATTGAAATGATGGAAAATCCCACACAAATAAAAGTAAAAACCATGTGCAATTTTATTCAACTTCCTGTAAACAAAAACAGCTAGCTCATGTGCACTCACAGATCTCATTTGTGTCCCAGCACAGGCAGTGTTTGCTCGGGGGATTTCAGCCGTGTCTGAGAATTACATCTGTGTGGGTAAGTACCGAGTTAAATATATTTCATAATGTAAAAGACAAACTTTACACAGTTTTTTTTCCTTTTCAGGTATTTCATCAGGTGCAATTTTAGTATTTGATGTCCCCAGTAAAGGAAGCAACATTACCCTGTCTGAGGTTCTGGAGGAGCACAAAGAATCCGTCACTGATATGGCTTCAGAGTGTTCTGGCAGCCAGGTATGGTCTCTGTGTAGTGGGTTAGCCTTTTGTGAATACAGGAAGGGTAAAAAAATACCAAAAATTCCTTTTCTCTTTGTTTCTGTCTCCATCTTTTCAGGAATGCATTGCTAATCTGGCTTCTGCAGATGATGGGGGCAACCTGTGTGTGTGGAAGTCTGGGGAGGAATTTCAACTCCTTAACAAGATCCCTGGCTTTGAGTAAAAATGAATTTGTGTTATTGTTTAAAAGCCAAATCAAAAGTATAATTTAAAATACAAAAATGATGCATTGTTTCCTCTTTATCCCTATATCCCATAGCATGACCTGCTCGTCTGTCAAGTTGTGGAAAGGTACGGCGGTGGCGGGTTATGGTACGGGCCAGATCCGTCTCTACGAGGCAGTGACGGGAATTCTGCATGCTGAGATTAACGCTCATGCTCGCTGGATTTACTCTCTGGACATTGCTCCCTTTTCTGGACTGGTGAGTTGTATGAACCAACTGTTTTTGGTTAAACTGTAGTATTTAAAAGGTTTATAGCTTGTTTCAAGTACCCAGGAATGATGAATTGAGACTTATCTCAACAAACGTTAACTATGACCTGAATTTAAGAAAAAAATTGCCCCAATTAGCCACATTTTTGTCATAAATTCACACATTTTTCACATAAAATCAGGTTCATTTGGAATTCTTTGAAATTAATTTGCAGTTTCGTCATTCCCACAGCTTGCTTTGTTGTACAGTGACAATAAAACCTTTTAATTCTAATTTAGCCATGAGTGAGTATTAGGGCTGGGTAAAAAAATCTATTTAATCGATTTTGGATCGATTTCATATACATTTTGCAAAATCGATTCATTAGGCCTAAGATTGATTTTTTTCCCCTTAAACCAGACGGACCTGGGACCGGATCTGCAGGCACTTCCGGGTACAAATTAATTCGAAAAGCATGCTTAATGTGTACCAAATACAAACTAGACATCTACTTAACGGGAAGAAGCTCGTCTAAATGATAGAAATGTTGTTTTCAACCTCAGCAACACCCAATTTCAACAATAACCCACTAAATGAAAAGAATGTAAAAAGACGCTAAATGCACATATCAAGAGAAACACACAGTACAATGCTATATGATCGTATCCAAAAATTATTAATATTTAAGACCAGACTGAATTGAATCGAATTGAATCATGATTAATCGATTCAGAGCCTTATGAATCGAAATCAAATTGATTTAGGAAATTGGCCACAATACCCAGCACTAGTGAGTATAGACAAAAAGAGGAAAGCAAACCAAAGAGCCACATGCAAATGTGATGGGATGAATGTATACACATGCTAAATGTTACTATAGCTTTTTTTACCTTTTCAAATTTAACAAGTCAACATGCTTTCTGTGTGTTTGCTTTAGCTTCTGTCTGCTGCAGAAGACTCGTTTGTTCGAGTGTGGCACCTGGCCATGACACCAGAGACCAACAGCGTGGAGGTAAATAACAACCTGTGCAGTATTACTACACCCACCTATTTTAAACTATTCTACATGATTTTTCCTTTGACTTTTTTTCTGATTTCCTCCCAGGTTGCCCATTTGCATAACGAGTGTGTGACCGACACACAGATTTGTGGCGCTAAATTCTGTGATGGTGATGGTTATGCTTTTGCAGTGACCGGCTATGATCTGAGTGAGATCATCCGCTTTGTACAGTCATAGGTCTTTGTTATTGTTAAGCTACATATATAAACGGTATGTATTTTGATATTCTAGGGTTATAATATTATATAAGAAAGTGTTGCTAACTGTCTAAATACTTTGTACAGATTTTATCTATAAAATTGTGTAGATATAATTCTTAAAACGTGCTAATGTCATCTATAATTTATGTTTGAAACATTAAATTTGTCATATAGAATGTGCAGTTTTGTTTTTCATTTGTACTTCAGATGGGATTGTGGCTAATGTATTTTTAGGCTGTTTTTGTGTCAGTGTAGTCTGAAGGGAAGCCACTAGAGGGCAGGATGGAGTCACCTGAGCTTCTCAACTCAGAGTAAAACCACATCTCTCATGTAAATAAGGGCTGCTCACAAAAACAAGCAACATTTTTTATTTTTAAAATGCTGACTTTTTTTTCTTCTGTTGTGCAAAGTTGTAACAGATTTTTTTTCTTTTACTTTTATGCATTTTGAGAAATCTACCTCAACCTTTTTTTGTTTACTTTGCCATTTTTTTTACATCTAGGCTTTACATTTTCCCTTGTGTTTGGATTTTTTTAACATCAAAACGCATTTAGAAAATATTTATCTCTGAGTAGTGAAGATCCTAACATTTAAATAGGATAAAAATACTTTAAAAAAATCGTTAATATTTAAAACTTTTGGGGGTGTTTTCTGAAATGAGAGAACAAACAAATGCTAAACATAACATAGCAAGTAAAAGCTATTTTCCCAAGAATGTGGATGTCCTGATAGAATCCTAAATGGAAAAAAAAACATTGCAGTTCAGGTAACCAGGTATCATAATCCCATCTTATTGTGACCATGTAAGACCAGATAAGTTGTGTGCTGTTTATCAGCGCGCCTTAAACCCCTGAGTTCTAGTCTTTTCTGGTTTGCAGTCAACGCAGATCACATAACATCAGCTGACAGGACTGTTTTGAGCCCACACACATGGCGAGTTATGTAACCTACATTTCATAGGTGCCAAAAGTCTGTCACACCAATGATTTGGCCAGGCCAAACGTAAAGTGCAAACATGCACCGCTGCAACACGGGAACGTACGCTCATAATGGGATCAATGGTTTTCACTATTTAATGTGGTGTTGTACCTCGAGCAGGGTGGCAGCACCGCTGGGGTGGAGAGGACTGAGCTGTCAATATGAGGGCCCAAATGACACGGACGCTGTGGTTACGTAACTTACTGGAACAGAGTGAGGGAAAGGTTGGTCAAAAGTGGTGCACGTCCGAAGCAAATGAGTGGTTCAGAGCAGACGTGCTGAAAACAGAACATGTTTGCAGTTTTCTTAGAGTAAAAACAGACAAATAACAGCACTCTCTTATCCCTTGTTAACTGTGTCAACAGTGCTGTGCAGTTGTCTGGTCCGATACATAGCCCCGGGGCCGCTCATGCTGCGCACCTCCGCAGCACTTGTCAATAGGTGGCTCATGGTTGTTCGACACAGCTGAGCATACAATGTCACAAAGATGGAGCCTGGACTAAACGTCCTTGGATATGAAACCTATCCGGATCGCCTGTGAATCCTTCTCTTATATCCTTAGACCGTTGGATGTTTATTAATATTAATGAAAGCAAACGAGTAAAACAAGCTTGTCCCGTGTTCAGCCCAAGCCGTCGCTGCTTGGTTTCGACCAAACTGGGATGGTTAAATTCCACGTCTCAAAACAAGCTCCTCCACCAGGCCAGTTAAGCCTACGGGTGTGGTAACCTGTCGTTGTTTGTGTTATTACAGCATCGTGGGTATCTTTTAATAGGTCTGCGTGTGTGTTTTTATTTTTCTGGTGGAGGAGTAGCAGTTTATCCCAGCCTCGTGGCAGCTGCCCAGGCCTGCGCGGCTAAGCCTGTGGGGATAGAGAATCGACAAGGGGGATGAAGAACCTAAAGCCCCTGCAGCCTGCCTCCACGGACGGACCAGCCTTCTGATGCAGGGACCGGAGAACCAGAAGATGTATAAATAGATGTTCCATTGCAGACAGAAGGTGATGTTTAAGGATGTGACAGAACCAAAAAATAAATCCCATGCTGTCTGACATGCATGCAGATTGGCAAATAATGTGTAAAAGCAGACATGCGGTCAAACCCTTGAATGATAATATTTGCTCATTTGTTCTTAGTGTTGTGCAAAGGTACTGCAGTGGATTTTTCTGAACCCCATCTCTTGCGTTCATTCAAGTCACTCTTGATTTAATCCTCGTGGAAATGCGCACTACAAATCACGGAGTTGTCCGATCCTACTGCTGGTAAAATCCTGCCTTTTCACCCTGACAAATCTCACCCAAGCACAGAAAGCTGGGTTTTGGGAATCAATGGACACGATGTCCAGACAAACTGGAGTTTGTATAACCCCCACATACACAAACAGTTACCAAATTTAAACAAGTTCAATCGGTTTTACCTCAACAACTATAAATGACTAGATTCAAGCTTGTGTTCACCTCTACGTTTTCATCCAGGCACGTCACGTGACTCCAGAACCGCACATTTTTTGGGGAAACTTTCTCTCATCCCTTGTTTTAGTACTTTTAAACACCTGCAGGTTATCTGGAAACCTGGGAGAATAATCAAAGTAACTTTTTTTTACCTTAGATTATGTTTTTTTGCAATTTTAAAGAACATTAAAGATGTACTTTATGGCTCCTCAGCTGTTTGGAATCTCATCCATCACACAATAGCATCGGATCAGTCCCAAAATCAAGTCTAAGTCATGAAAGGAATCTGAAAGGAAAGTAAAACACCAGATGTTATGGCCGCTCAGAGCTCTTATTACAACATCCACCCGCCAATAAAACATTAAATAAACACAAACATGTTAGAAAACCCATGCAGCATGCTTTTCACAGAATTCCATCCATAATATCTGAGCTCTTGCTTTAACCACAGTGTCCATTTTAGAAAAACGTCAGACTAAAAAGCCTCAGATATAAGAATCACACTGAAAAATAATAGTCATCAGAACTCAGACCAGATGGTCTCAGCAAAGCGCTAAAGTTAGCTTCAAATTCTAGCTTCTGATTTGGCATTTAGCTAAAGGGTCATTCCACTGAATCTTCACCATCTGGACAATTTTTGATCTGCTCCAGTTCCAAAACTACAACACTTAGACTTTTATTTTACACTGAAAACAGAATACTTGTGAATTTAAAACCTAGTTGCAAAGAAAGAATGATTTCTTACTCTTTTTGCATCAGGGCCTAGATCAAAACAGGTCAAATTGAATAACTACAATACCATATATGCTATTTAACACATATAATAAAGGTTTCACAAATTATCTGTTGAAGAATGCTTTTAATGTAGAGTTAAATCCAGGTGTGAACATTGTACACTGCTCACAAAAATTAAAGGAACACTTTTTTTATTGGGCCTGGCATGAAATCAATTAAACCTGTCTGATAATTTTCTGGTTGATTGAGCAGCTGAGGGCATTGTTAATCACTTTCAGCTGTATTGGTGTTCATGGACTTAACGACAGGTGCACCAAAGTAGCAACAATTACAAAACCCTCAAAACAGGACTGGTTTAACATGTGGAGGTCATTTCAAGTTTCTCCCTCTTGATCTTTTTTGACTGGTTTTCCACTCGTGCTAGTTTTGGCTTGAGTAATTATCTCTACTGGCAGCATGAGGCGATTCCTTAACCCTACAGAAGTTGCACAGGTTGTCCAACTTCTCCAGGATGGCACATCCACACGTGCTGCAGCAAGAAGGTTTAATGTGTCTCCCAGCACAATCTCCAGAACATGGAGGAGATTTCAGGAGACTGGCGGTTATTCTCAGAGAGCTTGACAGGGCCGTGGAAGGTCCACAACCCATCAGCAGGACCGATACCTGCTCCTTTGTGCAAGGCGGAACAGGCTGAGCACTGCTCGTGCCCTACAGAATGACCTCCAGAGGGCCACTGGTGTGAATGTCTCTACCCAAACAATCAGGAACAGACTTCATGAAGATGGCCTGAGTGCCCGACGTCCTGTAGTGGGCCCTGTGCTCACTGCCCAGCACCGTAGAGCTCGACTGGCATTTGCTCAAGAACACCAGAATTGGCAAGTCCGCCACTGGTGCCCTGTACTTTTTACAGACGAGAGCAGGTTGACCCTGAGCACCTGTGATAGACGTGAAAGAGTCTGGAGAAGACAAGGAGAACGTTATGCTGCCTGCAACGTCGTTCAACATGACAGGTTTGGTGGTGGGTCCGTGATGGTCTGGGGAGGCATATCCATGGAGGGACGCACAGACCTCTACTGCCTAGGAAATGGTGCTCTGACTGCCATAAGGTATCGAGATGAAATCCTTGAACCCTTTGTCAGACCCTACGCTGATGCAGTAGGTCCTGGTTTTCTCCTAATGCCTCATGTGGCAAGAGTATGCAGGCAGTACCTGAAGGATGAAGGAATTGAAACAATTGAATGGCCTTCACGATCCCCTGACTTAAACCCAATAGAACATCTGTGGGACATTATGTTTCGGTCCATTAGGCGGCGCCAGGTTGCTCCTCAGACTGTACAAGAGCCCTTTATTTCCATTAAAAGACTTGGCATCCTTTTGTTTCTAAGACATTGCCCTGTCGTTATTTGTATAGATATCCAACTTCATATTGAGATCTGATGTATCTAATGTGTTTCTTTAAAGTGTTCCTTTAATTTTTGTGAGCAGTGTATATTGATCAAACATGATCTAGATGGTAAATATTCTGTGGAATATTAGACTAATGCTGGAATCAGAAGCTAACTTCAGCAGAGTGTTTTTCTGAGATTTTTCTCTCTGAAGTGGGACAACTTTTTCCAGGATTCCTGATTTTTTTTAAAGTCTCAAGACTTCCAGGAAACAAAGGAAGTCCTAATACAAGTATCATGTAACAAATTAAAGGGGAAAATTAGTAAAAGAAAGAAAAATGGTGCTGTTTTATAGGCAAAAGATGTTTTTACAAGCCTTATAATCCTCAGGATTTCAGATTCTGAGAATACTAAGGCTTGTAAAAAGATGTAATTGATCTATTCTGAATTAATAATACTTGTTTCAAGCATCTTTTATTACACAAAATACAGTTAAGAGGACTCACTTTCAATGGCAAGCACAATATGCAGAAATACTCAAATTTCAGTTGCAAAGGGGTGTGTGACTTCATTTTATAAGCGTCAGAATGTGGAGTAACTGGAGCGACTGAAAGAGTTTCAAAAGAGTCGTCAGGTGACAAAAAAGGGGCAGAGGGCGAAGTAAGTGTGTTTTTGTACTTTTTGTTTGTTTTGTGAGGCACGACGGATTAAAGTGGAATAAACTCACCCAGCTCTAACACTCGTCACATGCTCTGGTCCACCCTCTTTGTGATTTTAAGGAAAGTTCTGGAATCCTAGACGCATTTTATTCTACCTACCCTTCTTCTGTCAGGTAAGATATGAAGGTGGAGCCTGTTTGAAGCACGTATGTCTGTCCTGACCTCTTTGTTTGAACTCCCTACCCCCTTTTGAAGAAGCACACACACACACACACACACACACACACACACACACACTTGCATAAACCCAGCCACATCGTTTAGACAGCATGGATAGGCAAGGGGACTTAAATGCATTAGATTAAAGTAAAATAAACATGATCAGATGCTGCCATCTGCGCTAGGATGGCACGGTTGCCTAGCACAGGCTAGTGTTTGGCTTGACTGATGTTGATGTGCTTATGCTCGTTTGTGCATGTGTGTGTGTGTGTGTGTGTGTGTGTGTGTGTGTGTGTATGTGTGTGTACTGTATGTACAGATGGCACCATTCGGATGATGATGGATTCATTTTCCAGTTTGCTGTCCCTCTCTGATCTGAATAGGTCTATCAGTGTGATTGTATTTGGTTTTGTAAATTTTTCAACTCTAAGTTTAGCTCAGAGAAAATGATTCATTCTAAAATCATGAATGTGCAAAAATAAAAATATCCCAATTTCTTGAAAATGTAAATAAATAATAAGTTTGATTGTGTTACAGAGCATGACATTTGGTTCTCAGACCTGGTCAATTTGTGCTTTGAAGCTAAACCAAAACTACTGTTTAAAAGAATCGAGTCCCCCCTTTTAAAGCATATTAACTCTCATTACTCCACATTGTGTGGGTGAGGGAGTTAGAGCGTCTCGGAACAGAGTCAGAGCAATAACAACAGTAATATCCTGGCAGCCTTTATCATGGCGCTCTGGTACTGAAGCTGCTAATAGGGTTAATATGAAGGAGATGAATGAGCATCTTCAGGGCACATCCTGAATTCTAAACACATTAATGTTTCCATCGGATGACAGGTTGTGGGGGTTCGTAATCTTGCAGCTATTTGAGCAGCAAAGTCTTATTTCTTGCAAATCATGAGAATTTGGTGTAACGTCTCAGAAGTGTTTCATCTGGAACATACTTGGAGTGAAAAACAGTAGAAAGAAAATCAATAGGTTTCACTCTAATTTTCAGCAATATAGAAACTCAGACAGACAAGTCAGGTCTTTTGATGTTCTGTAGTATTGGACACATTGTGAGTGGTGCGTTTGCATTACATAATATTTTAAACAACGTAGAAAAATCAGTTGCCATCCAACACTAGTATCAGATGATAGAATGAAATGATGGTTAAGCAGTTGTTAATACTTTATTTAATAGTTTATTAATGCTTAATAATGCACTAAGTAATGTTAATAAAGAGAGCCTTATTGAAAAGTGTTACCGAAAAATGTTGGGTCATGGACCAGTGGACCCTTCCTTTGGAGGAACAGTAGATAAACTCACAGATTTTTCAGTGAAAACAAAGGAGATGTAGAAACTGACCCAAAACTCTATTGGGCCAAATAAGTAACTTATCAGGAAATGAAACAAACAGTTTTCTTTTACATGAAATAAATTCAGTTCAGTCATAAGTCACATGGTCCTGGAATGATCTGCAGCTCAGGTTAAGGTTGGAAGCTTTATCTAGTGTTTAACAAAATCTGACAGCAGTTTTAGTCCACTGTGTTTGTACATTTTGCATGTTTCTTTTTTGTATTCTGTGAAAATTGTAAGTTAACTGTGCTTGTTAATGTATAATTATTTTGCAGTTTTGCACACTGTGCTGTGTCTCATCTTACCCAGGACATCTTTAGATAAGAAATGTTCTAATCTCAATGGGTTTTAAAGCTTAAATAAAAAAATAAAACACACTCTTTCTGATACTTTTAACTGGATTGTCATGATCCCCACAAACAGATGTCAAGCATGACCCATAGGTTTAAATTATAATGAAAAATGGAGGTCTAAGTATTTTGCCTGGCAGCGATGATATCCTTTCTGGTACCTCTATGACCTAGCCTTGAATCAGCAATAATAGCAGTAGTACATTAATCCTGAATACACAAATCCAAGTCTAATAATAATAATAATAATAATAATAATAATAATAATAATAATGAAAACAAATATTGCATTAATTCAATCACATGCCCAAAAAGTGATGCAAAAAGTATAACTTATTTAATTCCACCTCTTCTACAAAGCAAATATAATTCAAAAGAAAATATGTGGATGGATGGATGGATGGATGGATGGATGGATGGATGGATGGATGGATGGATGGATGGATGGATGGATGGATGGATGGATGGATGATGGATGGATGGATGGATGGATGGATGGATGGATGGATGGATGGATGAAAGGATAATAAAGGCTTGCAGCAACTGTGAACTGAACTGAAATCAAGCCAGTGGAGGAACAAATGGCTGAAAAGGTTATTCATTAAAATCACGAGTATTAAAAACCCAAACAACCATATTTGTCACAGAGAGCTGATGATGATAATAGAAGTGAATGTGGACTGGATGCCATGCACTGGCATAAAAATGTTGTCTAATGCTGATTCTGTTTAGAACCAAATAAAGTTACATCAAAATGATGAAATCTAAAACTACATGTGGCAGTTTTAAAGGGGACATATGATGCTAAACTCACCGTTTACATAATTTTGTACTGTCATGTGGGTCTCTACTGCCTCTATAAACAATCCAAATTTGAAAAAAACCCGTTGATCCATTTTCTCTCTGTATTTGGTTTTAGGAGTTATGTGCCTCAAACAAGCTGTTTCAAAAGGTCCCTGTTTGTGATGTCACAAACGGGGAATTTATCATTGAACTACCTCTCACGTGTAAGAGAGAGCTGCTGCAGTGGTTCTACTCCAAGCCCTTTCCAGATATCAGAGCTTCTTAGCCTATAGGATCCTGAATGGGGGAGGGGTGGGCGTGGTCAGCTCCAACTTGTTTTCTTAAAGCGACAAAGTCCCGAAAGAGCTCATTCTGGAAGGTACGGACAATGTCAAGGATACAACTGCTGAAATTGCTTTATGTCAGAGGGATTTAGTGCAAATAACTTCATAAACATGTTTTGTATTGGCCATAGAAATATTATAACTCAAGATAAAAGTCATAATATGTCCTCTTTAAGGCAAATATTTAGCTAAACTGCAATTTCAGACTGGTGTAAGGCAGAAGTAGCATGCCAAATTAAAAGCGTGGTGAGGAGATCTCTGATCTATCATTTCAAATTCATACTAGTGGTCAGATAGCATGAGTTTAATCATGGATCATTGATCAGTATTACTCTTTGGAATCTACCCTAAAAATTTACCATCAAAGGGACTCTCTTCACCAAACTTTTAATTTTGTAGAAGGATGAGTTGATTAAGAATAAACAACATTTGGAAAACGGGAAACACTGAAAGTGAATCAGTTAAAGAACAGAGATGATATCTTCTGATCCTTCATTCATCTTTTTGTGACCCAGCGCTTCCTTTAAATAAGAGTTTATGGGCTGTAGAATTGGGACTAGTTGCCTGTTTGTGATTTGTTTACATGCAATGATCTGTTGTTTCTGTTGTGAAAAACAAGTAGTGACTCAAACTCCAGCTGGCAGATTCTGTGAAGAAAAGAAAGCTTTAAAAATATTAGGACACGGGTCAACATTTTATTATCCTCCAACATGGGGAAAAACCAAATAGATCAGTCATTGTTTAGATACTAAACACCTGAAACATCTGACAGGAGGGTCAAAGGTCAGGCATGATCTCAGGAGATTTAAAACTTAAGAAGGACACACACGCAATTAACCCAAGGAAGCAGCTGCTGTGCATCTCCTTTAGTTTTATTTATTAACTTGTCCCCACTGGCTAAACTGTAAGCCAGGACACAGTTAATGATATGTGATTAAACACAAACGGGTAAATGGAGCGAAAGTACAAACACAGCGATCTGCCCATTTGTCCTGAGAAAACTCAGTGCTGTCAGTGAAAAACGCAGTGACCCACACACCCGTCCATTAAAGACGGTCACTCCCAGACTGCATGTCTGTTTGGATGAACAAAAAAAAGAAAAGGAAGTTGATTAGTTGTGGGAGACATTAGGCTACAAAAAGAACTTTGAGACGATCCTCGATTTGTAGAACAAAACAATGATTCATGTAAATACAGGTATGATCAAATCACGATTGCACTTTTTAATTAGAGCAACGGCAACAACAATCTCATTAATATAAAAACCCCTGAACAGAAAGCCCTCTGGATTGAATTTCAAACCTCCTGTTCCCTGTTGAGCGTCACGCATCGCGTAAACAACAACCGAGAGGGACGAGGAAAAGAGAGACCGGAAGAGATTAAGAAAGACAACAGAGTTTGTTTTTGTTTTTTCTTTCTGGAAAACACAGTGAAAGGATGTCAGGGGCAGAGGTAGCTGTGTTCATCCCTGTTTCCATGGCGACCCAAATGTGCTGCCTACCGGTGAAGTGACGCCATTCGGGAGCGTTGCGCTGCAGCCGTGCTGACATGAGCCAAGCGTGCCAATGCCTGGCTGACAGCACAGAGCATACGCCTGTGTCTATTCATAGCACCTCACTGACGCCCTGGAGGGACACAGGGAGGCTAGACGGTGGACCGGAGGGCCCGGGAGGGGACGGGTGCCCGACTGGCCCAGGTCTGCATGGCACCCCTCGATGGAGGCAGAGTGATGCATGGAGAGATTAAGGGATTAACTCTTGGCAGGGTTGATATCATTGTCTGTTTGATCTTTGTCCACACTGACAAAGTCACACCTCAGTCATCATAAAGCATTTCACAAAGAAATCCTGTCTGCTTGGTTTCTATTAATGGACAAGTGAAACTGGAGTTTATGAAAGCCTGACAATCGTGGAATTTCATAGAAGGGTTTCTCCAAATGCAACCAAGGAGTGATTACATGATGCATTTGTTTTAATTTGCTGAAATACTTTGGAATTAAAGACATAGAATTTGCTTCGTCACCCAGTTTATAATCGTATTTGATGCCCTGCAAGTCAATACTTCAAAATCAACTTAGAGCTTAGAAAAAAGTACATTTCTATAAATCACAACCATCTATGATGCCTGATTTCCATCCTAACACTGAGTTCAGAATATGAGCAAAGAGCTCATAGTAACAAGTCAAGTGTCTGTTTGTGTGAGCAAGTGTTCAAGATCCACTTATGCTTCTATAATGCAGCTTTGTTTGAGAGATCAGGCAGAAGAAAAACAAGCTCTGAGGCAGAGAGAGTCCCATTGTGGTCAAAAACAAGTCATTGATGGCTTGTGTCAAAGGTCAGTGTGGTCACAACAGGGAAATAATTTCTGAGTTTGATCAGAACTTAATCCAAAAGCAAAGATTAATATCTTGATTTACATTAGAATTACTGTATTGCATTTGAATGTAACAAATATTCAGCAAATTAGCCTGCCATATTTAATTGTGTAAATTTAGCTGATGAAGTCTTTTCACAGGACTGGGATCAGCAGTTTGCCCCTCAGAAAAAGACACTGACAGAGTAACGGGTGAACCACGTACAGCCCTCATTGTACCCCCATTGTGCCCTTGTGGCTGCATCAACAGTGTGGCCACATGCAGGCCATAGAAAAGTGCTGCAGAGGACACTTTGAGATAAAGGTTTCCGATGAAATGAAGAAGAGCAGAGAACACGAGCCTGGCAAAAGCTGGGACGGATCTGAATACACACATGGTCATGTGACTTAGCTTTTCTCTGTGTTCATCAGCAGAATTCAGCTAACATTGTTTATACACAATGACAAATACATCTTCTGGAGCTGCGCACGAATGTGTGTGTGTGTATGTGTGTGTGTGTGAGAGAGAGAGATGATAGCTCACATGCTTGCTGGCCACAGCTTGAGGGCGGTTGCCTGGAGCTGGAGTCCGGGCTGAGGCAGGAACAAGCCTGGGCAGGTCGCTCCATTCCCTTCGCAGGACAATCACGGCTCCTGCTGCTTAGCTGAGCAGGAGCTTTTAGGAAATATCTCACAGACAACAGTCTCTCAAAGCTAGTATCTTTGTTTTTTACTTGATATGTGCTTGTTTTTTGTCCAGGCTTTGGTACTTTGGAGGGAAATTGTCTCGTTTTCAACCAAACAGGAGTTGCTGTAAGTGTAGTTTAATCTCTGAGGACAATTTTGGTAGCTTTTTGAAAAACTAAACACAAGAATGGTTAAATACCAACAGTGGGTTGTGTCAGGTCTGGGTGGCAACATAAACATTGCACAAATTTAGGGAGGCATGAAATTCTTTACAAAAGCAACAAATCGAATGAGTAAAATTGAAACCATGCCTTTAAGTTTTACAGGTACAACCAGTTGTACCTGTAAGGACAATGGGACCTAAGTACACAATTCTTATACTGCCAATGAGACGTTGCAAAGGACACAATTGGGGTGTTTTGATGCTTCAACTCAAATCCATCTCTGAGAAAAAAAAGTCAAGGCGCAGACACACCTGCATTTCAAAGAAACAAGCAGAGCCCAGAATAATCTGATTACAATTTACCGTAAAACCTCTTAGCACAAGACAGTGTTACTTCTAGAAACATGTTATCAAATGGTTATGGAAGCTTAGTGGCCATAATCTTTAGCAACATGCCACGAAAGCAGCAAAAACTAACCTGACCTACTGCATTCAATATCATTGCAACATGCTTTTACATTTCTAAGGAAGGAAACTTAGTTTAGTGTAGATTTGACCACAAACTGTTTTATCTCATTTTGTTGCATGTATAAACTGCACTGTGTCATCACTTTTGGTCACTGATAGTGGCTTGAATGTTAAAATAGCTGGAGGTAACTCAATACATCAATAATGCTGTTCTCTATTAGCGTGGCAAGCCATCCTCTGTAAATATACATCTTATATGTGACAAAACTGGGGCGGAATCTACAGTTGTCTTTCAAACTGTCTCTGCACAAATTGAACAGCACTGGGACCAATCAGAGCAACGGACAACATGACGTATTTGTACACCTGACCGATACGCCATCTTGTTTACCGCAACCTAACAGACTAGTGCAGACTCCCTAACAGTATTCATCGCTACGGAAATCAGCGGGGCACTTTGCCATACATCGTTGAAGAAGAAGAAGCAAATAAACCTTTTTTGAAATAAATGACTGAAGTACCTCTATCTACTCATGTCTCAAAGAAAAATCCAAAGTGTCCAAAGTCCAAAGTTAGCTCTGTAGCTAAGCCCACCCAACGTATCCCAACAAATATAGAGGGCTGTGATTGGCTAGACACAAAATTGATTGGTCCAATGGTAGACCTGTTGAGTCTTCAATCTTCTGCTACTGCTAATCTAGATTTCTAGGTTAGTTTGATATAGTTCCAAAGAAATTTTGAGGGTTATTGGTGAGCAACTTCTCCCAGAGAAAATAAAGCCCTTGTGTGCGAGTTTCTCATTCAAACCCAGTAATTTTGAAATATGCTGCATTGGTGTTAAGAGGGATAAACAGGTGTAACATGGCTTCCAGCTAAATATAGACTGCACACGTTACACAAGCCTTGCACAAACTCGGGTAGACGTGTTTAGGCCTGAGACACTAAGCAATAAAGCTACAAGAAAGGGTCACCAAATCCTGGTTCTTGAAGGGCCACCATCCATCCTGCTTCTGATTCTAATGAATTGATAATTAATAGGATTCTGTAACGCTTGACTGAGGAGGTCATTAAATTATTTAAATTAAGTGTTTTGGAGCAGGAAAACAAATTAAGTCCTGGATTAGGTGACCACTGCTATAGGATGCATCTCATTATACCATCTTCATAAAATATTTTATTTCTAGTTTGTTTTGACCATAAAATGTGTTTATAAATCTTACAGGTTCTTCTTTACATTCATTTGTTATGGTTGGTTGTACCTATATTTATCTTTTTATTTTGCATTAGTGCTTCCCATTAAGTTTTGTCACATCTGTCTTATTTCTAACTCTCCTGATAATGTTTTGGTCGTTGTTTCCACTCTGGCTCTTGGTTTTATTTGTTTTCTACAAGTGTCTTACCTTGTTTTTCTGTCTGTGTCTGTTTTCTGTGCCAGGTCACTTCTGTCACCTGGTTCGCCCTGGTTTCTGCTCTGGATTCTGTTTTTGGATTATACCTTCCTCTGCAGAGTCTACAGTTTTCTATAAATAAAGATTTATGTAGATTATTCAGTCATCTGCTTCCTGCCTCCATGAGTTCTGAACTTGGGTCCTCTGAAACTTTGAATTACAACTTAGTTCTTAATCTAACATGACTTATATGTTCTATTATTGGAGCTTTAATTAAAAATGGCAGATCAGTAATATGTAATGTACACTCAGCTCACCAGGAAACAAACTTTTTGTTCCCATACTTTGAAATAATGAGCTTTATTGGATGTCATCAGCAAACATCTTTGGAGTGAAATCAGAAGCTTTCAAGTTTTAGATTGAGCAGATTCGCTGAGGGGAAAAGTCGAAAAAGACAGAAGAAGTTTCAGCCGATGTTTTACTAATCCAAAAAAGAAAAAAACAACAACACATGCATCACTTTAGTAGCTTTAAATATCAACGCAGCACACTGAAAAATAGAGGTAAAGAGTATTAGAGAGTATTTTATTCTGATACCAAGAGATATTATGTTAGACCCTCTGCATGCCAGTCAGCAGTTACAGTGCAGAAGGTGCAGCACAAGAAATAATCATTCAAAGGCTGATGAATACATGAAAGTTTTCAATTTTGATTTAAAAGTTACTAGAGTTGGGGCACATTTGAGGTCATGAGGAAGCTGATTCCATCTGTGTGCAGCATAGTAGCTAAAAGCAGCTTCACCCTGTTTGGTTCTGACCCAGGTTCTACCAGCTGACTGTTTCCTAAGGATCTCATAGCCCTGCTGGATGTATATACTGCAAGAAGTTCTGACATGTATTTTGGCCCCATGCCATTGAGTGATTTATAAACTAGTAGAAGCACTTTGAAATCGACTGGTAACCAGTGTAGAGATTGAAGAACATAGTGATGTGCTCGGTTCACTTGGTTCTTGTTAAGACAGCAAAGTTGACCAAAGTACTATAGTCAAATAAAATCATGTATAAAGTATGTTAATTAATAAATACAACAAGAAAAAACAGACTAACTTCACATCTTCCAATTCAGACATATTCTTGTCTTTCTAATCGAATGTGTCTTGCTGGAATCTAAAAAAAACAAAACAAAAAAAAAAACAGCTCTATTGCCTGTTCAGCAGTGACACTTGCACTTAAGGCAGATACAACTGAGGGTATGCTATTGAATGCAGCACATTTCATGTAGATAATCCATAAAATATTAGTACCACCTTGATCACTGTGTCTGAAATAGTAAGGATTTTGCGTTTTGAGACATATGTATGGGGTCAGGATGTACACCTGCACAAAAACATTATTATTGTCTAACATTCGTTTTAACTGACTATATGTGATTTTATCTGCGTGGACAAAAAAGACAATCTTTGTACCCATGTGGTGTTGTCATGCAAATGTGAATAGATACAATATTTCATTCATTCTAAAAGGCAAAGTCAAATTTAAATGTTTTTTTTATTAATTTATAATTAATATTTTAAAATAATTGTTCATTTATAATTAATGTATTCATTATTAATAAAATTTAGTTTAAATTTGTAAATAGAAGGTTTGAATTTAATTTTTTTTTGTTTTTTTAAAGCATGTATTTAATAACTAATAGAAATAAAGCTTGGTGTTTGCAGACCAGTAAATCCACTGCTTATGTAATAGAAGAATATAGCCCATCATTTCCATCTAAAGTGATCACGCTGACCCAAATGAATCAGAAATTTCATTTAAAGAAGATAAAAGTCACACAAAGACACACAGAGGGAACCTCTCCATATGCGCGCACCCCAGCCAGCCTGGAGGCTGGCCCTTGCGCTACTTTATGAATGGATGGGTGTGGCGCGGCTGGCTATAATGAGGCTGTCGTCACTGCGCTTGTAGATCGACTGGAGCGAGCTGTCCATGAAGGATGGTCCTGACTGAAACATAACTGCTGCCTCTGCCTCCAAAAACCAGACGGGAAGCAAGGAAGCAAAAGGGGAGGAGAAGAGGACCGTCTGCACCCACAACTCACCCCTCAGTCCGGATCCAACTTCTGGCCGGAAATTTGGTGAGAACGAGGACTTTAATTCAAAGAAGTTTCAGTAAAATTCCTCCGCAAATGCGTCGAAATCGATATTTAACTAATTCCTCCTAAAGCCACGGTGCGTTTTTCTCCACGCCCGCCTCCACGCTCCTGGTAGGTGTGACGGAAACAACAAAGGGGACGTGGAAAAACTCGCATCAGGACCACAAGCAGGACGAGGCAACCCAAACAGACCTCAGCAGCGCACAATAGCGGGCGGGTGGAGGGATGATGGGGGGTGGGCTGTTCACAAACAAGAGCGCGTCTGCCGGCGGGGTTTTGCAATATGCAGCAGTATTCGTGTAATTACATTCCTCCTGGCGTCTCTCGGCTGCAACAGTCGGGAGGATTTTTCATCTGTCAGCTCTGGCAGATCCACACCGAAGACGAAACTAAGATCATTTGAATACTTAAAAAAAGAAGCAAAAGTTCAAGATTGTGTGAGTTTTGATTACAGATTGTGCCATCCTGGACGGTGCGCTCTGAAGTGATCTGATTTGTTTGTCCGCTGCAGTTTGATGGGGAGAAGAAGCGAGAGAGGATCGCAGCTTAGAGGGAACTGAAGGAGGAGGAGAGGAGGAGGTGTGGAGCTAAAGTGGACCGACGAGGGGGAAAAGAAAGAGGGACCTGAGACTGAGCAGAGGATAAACGTGTTAAAGGTAGGAGCCACGAGTATTAATGCACGCGCTTATGACTTGTGATTTAATCTGTAGAGCTGCAGCTGGAAAAGGGCTTGTGCAGATACATGTGGCCAGACAGTGAGAGGCTGTTGCATAACGGTTCACTCAGGGTTGTTCGCTGCCCTGCACTCATGACAGAACCTCAGCAGAACTTCACCAGAGTTCTGCACCAAATCGAGTTTCTACCTGTAGCAGCTGACTTTTTAGTATGTAAAACTTGCTTTTTTGAGACAGTGAGCAACATTTAGTTTGCATGCAAGTTGTAAAAACAACATAGGTGCGTCTCTATATATTTGTTCACAAATGTTTTTCCAAAGCAGCCATCTATAAAGTTATGCAATTGTGTTAAAGTTTTAAAAAAGATGCATAATGAGGCAAAAGTAAAGAAAAACCCTATATCAGTCTTCACTCTGTTTAGTGGAACTGAAGTTTAGTTTTTTCAGTAAAGACGTTTCACCACCTGTACCCCAGATTAGCGAGGTCAGAGTGAAGACATAGCTGCCGGATGGAGTCACTCTGTGTCTCCACACAGAGCTCGCTCCAGTTAGTGGCCAAAGTTTGGAAGGAAACTCTGACAACAGCCCAAACACCATCCATCCATGCTGCCTGTGAGACATTTCCTGAGTTTTTTTCTCCTTGTTTTTAGTTTCTCCCCTGTAAGCACAAAAAACGTGGTGGGTGTGGGGATCGTCTCGAAAAAGTTGACATCAGTTCCCCTCTCGCCTACTCCTCAGTGTTTTTCTATCAGCTGTGGAATTTGAACCATTCTTCCTTTTGGGTGAGGCCCGTCCCTCTGAGGAGCCTCTCTCTCTCTCTCTCTCTCTCTCTCTCTCTCTCTCTCTCTCTCTCTCTCTCTCTCTCTCTCTCTGTGTGTGTGTGGGTGGGTATAAGTGGGGCTTTCCAGTAAGGTTACACACCAAACATTTCTGGCTGCTGGATAGCCGTTCAGTGACCCAAGTTCACACAGCTGGGAGACATATAAGAAGCAGCGTCTTTGTGTGAGCCGAGCAAAGTCCCACACACATGAGCAGACACACACACACGCGCACACACACGCACACACACGCGCGCACACACACACACACACACACATGGTATGCAAGTCCTCAACTGAGCGGTAAAATCAGCGTATGTGCAGGGTCATTTTGTTTTATTTGTGCAGACGATGCCTCTAAAGTTTAGGTGCATGTGTTGGTTGCAGTGGTAGACCTAGGATTTTTCTGATTATGGGGCCGTCAAGGGGGCCCGCAATATTTATAGAGGGGCTAAGTATTAGTCTAACATCCTTACACAAGATTTCACACCGGAAATTCCTATTTTGCTCATTTGCAGCACTAGTGGTTGGACTTGGAATTGCACCTACCTATAATCTGATCATGGAGCAAAGGACAGGGGCACTTCAGAGGGCCAATCAGATTTCAGCAGGGGCCAATGCCCCTGTGGCCCCGCCCCTAGAGCCTCCAATGGTTGGTTGCACTTATTATAAATAAAAAAAACACTCAAATACATGCACACACACATCCTCATGGGTCAATGTTTGCAGACAAAAGGCTCACACACTTCTTCTCTTCCCAGCGCCACATGATGTTTGTACTCTTTTGTCAGGAGGAGGGGAGGACACAAGATAGAGAAAAAGATCAAATCATTTTGCAAGGGGCGGCCACTAGAGTATGTTTCTTATTGGCTGCTTCTTCGTTTTTTTTTGGCTCGAAAAGAAGTCAGTGATCAGAAAATATGCATGCAAGGCCGAACGAGCCAGGTTGGAGAAAGAACACAGGCCCAGTGTGCTCAGAGATGAGGAGAGGAGAAGAGGAGCAGAATGCTTGAAAACAAATAAGAGAGAAACCAAGCTGTGGAGAGTGGAGAGAAGGGAGGGTAATGAAGTGCAGAACCAGAGGAAGAGGGACACGAAGGGGTTTTGGCCGAGGGGGGGAAGTTGGTGTCGAGGTTGCCGCGGTACTGAGAAGGAAAACACAGAGGAGACCGAGTGTGCCAGATTGGATATTTGAAAGTAAACATGATAAACCAAACAAAAGCTTTAATATTCCTTTAAGAAAGAGCTTTGACATTATTTTAGCTGGCCTTAAACAGAACGCACACAACCCATGACTTTCACCTTTTTGTGGACGAGTACATTAAAACACCTGACAGGGGACGGCTCACGTGTGAGGGAAGGAGTCGTTTCCGTGCTGAGAGGCGAGGATAAGAAGGTGTTGTGTTATGAGCTAAGGCAGGACAGGACTGCGTCGAACCAAGTGGGTAAGAGGAGATAAGAAACACAGCTCAGCTGAGAGCTGGTTGTTTTCGTCCGGCTCCGAGTGCTTTAGGCTGGAGCGGGGCCAGGGTCTGACAGAGGGATGTGTTCAGAGGGCTAGGATGGCTGCATTGATCGGGAGGCGTATTACGTCACATGACTGCTGACAGAATCCACAGAAAAAGTTCTGGGTCAAAGGTTAGATGCAGCAAGATTAGTTTCCTTTTTTTATTTTAGATTGAATCATCAACATCTATGCTTTTCTTTCTGTTACGTTCCTCAGATTCAGTGACTTTTCCTGTGCAGGAATCTCTGCCTGCACATATTTTCTTCACTGCCTGACTTACTTTAAAATAACCAGATAAGAGCTCTGAGAGAGAGGTTGGGATCAGCTAGAGTTACAGTAAAGGAGGAACTTTTGAGATGGGTGGTGAACTGATACTCGGGTTTAATTGTTGCTCTGAAATGATAGAAAAGAACTCTTGTTGTCATCTGCACAGATGGCTGTCGTAATCATGAGACTGAACACCTGAAATATGCAATTCTGCACACTGTTGATCATTTGAATATTAGACTTAATTTAACTCCTTAAAATGTATACTTTGGTTTATTTGGGGCTTGGAAATGGTGTTTGTCCCTTTTTGTATCACGGTGGTGAAGACATAACATCCTGTGTGTGTGTGTGAGATTGTGCATGCATGTTTTTAATAGGTGTGCAATTCCTCGTGCAATTTGATCCCAGGGAGTTTATTTTTTTAGCATCTGCTCCTCTCATTTGTGGCAGAAAGCTGATCCCCTCAGGCGAATTGGCTCCATCATATGACTGAGGGTATGTCATTTAGGTATTCGTGTGTGTGTGTGTGTTCCTCAATAGATTGTGTTTCAGACAAGGTCTGAAGCCTTTTTCTAGTGAAAGTTGCACATATGTGTGTGTTGATTGCAGCTGAACAGGTGACCCTAGAGCTTAACCCCACACACACTATGATCTTTACATGTCTGCATGGACCCAAACAGCCCCATATGTGTAGCGTCTGTGCTTCTTATCTTCCTGTTTTTCACATCTAGCCTGCCTTTCTGTCCATCTGCCTTTCTTTTTTTTGTTTGACTCTTCCAAACTGAGAATTAAGAGACCCCAATTAGCACCTATGTTATCATCAGTGGTTCTGCTTGGGTGAGAAGTGGCAATGCTGAGTGAAGGAGAGTTTGTTATGTACTTTTTTTGGTTCATGCGAGGTATTTGAAGATAATCCAACTATAACCCAGGGAGCAAAAATTAGTACCTTAATATCACAGAAAAAAAATCTGTCAGCACACTCAGCCTGAAGCACTTAGACTTTAAAGCCACAAAATCTCTTAACTGCTAACACACTGACAGATTCTTGCACTCCTTAAGTGTGTACGTGTACATATGTGTGTTTTAGTTAGAGCTGCAGGCTTTAAACTGTTATGCACAGTGAAAAAAAAACACACCCAAGGGTGTCATTCCTGCTAATCAGGGTTAGACTTGTTTAATCTTGGCCAACCCACTCGTGAAACCACCAGATCTCAATCGTGTTTATAAATGTCTCCCAGTTAAGGTGTTTCCTTTCACGGCTGATAATGATGCATTGTTGGGGCTACCCACCTTCTTTTTTTTGTTTGCAGTTTCAGGATGCTGACGAAACCTGACTGACACCCTCTTGTGTGCATTTTCAGCCTCTCCTCACACCTTCCTGAATGAATGAGTCAGTTAAGGGAGCTGATGGTAGCAAGTGTGCAGATGAGAGCTCTGTCATCGTCATCCCTGTCAAACGTTGGGCTGATTCCAGTCTGTATTTGTTTATCCCACATGTAACTACTCAATTAAACCACCACTTTGTGCATTAGTTTAGTATTTTGGCTCAAATGAATTTTGACTGCTCACCATCAAAATATTAAAAATGGTTATGAAAATAATATCTTTTAAATCACTGCACTTATTTTAAAGAAACTCACAGAAGGTAATCATTGGATGTAAATCTGTTACTGGTTAACTTTTGGAGTCAATCCAGTTTAAGGCGGCAGCCATGGTTAATCGATGTTAGAAAAGACAAAAATGTTCCATAAATAATAATTTTTTTTACATGAACTGAATCAAAACATCAAAAATTTAAACTCACCTTTTGCACTGTTTTGTGCTGCCATGTGGGTCTCTACTGCCTCTATAAAGAGTCAAAACTTAAAATAAAACTGTCCATCAGTTTTTTAGGAGTTATGTGTCTAAAAGGAGCTGTTCCAAAACAAGAAAGTTGGAAAAGAACCACCATTCTCCTGCAAGAAAGAGCTGCTGCTGGGGGAGCTTCTCAGCCTATAGCAGCCTGAGTGGGGGATGGGTGGGCGTGGCCAGCTCCAGCCCTGAAACGGCTCATTCTGGAAGGTACTGAAAATGTTAAAAATAAAACTGGTTAAATATCTTGATGTGAGAAGGATTTAGTGCAAAGAACTTAATGAACATGTTTTGTATCATATAATTATTATAACTTAAGAAAAAAAGTCATAATATGTCCTCTTCAAAGTGACAACAGATTACACCAGCTCTTGCGATATCATCCAAGATTGCGCATAACATTATTTTCATGATTTGACCAAAACAGCAATAGTGCCATTATTTTTCAAATTAAAACAATCTTAGTTTACAGCTATGACATCATCATCAAAAAGGAGAACAAGGAAAAGGAAGTTTATACAAGACACACACACACACACACACACACACACACACACACACACACACACACACACACACACACACACACACACACACACACACACATACATTGTATGCATTTTAAAATAAAAAAGAACTGAAACCAGTTGTTTTATCAAGCAGGTTCATGTAAGGAGAGACGGTTTTTGTTTTCCTGGTGTGTGTGTGTGTGTGTGTGTCATGTTGGAATGTATTACTCTCATTTCAGTATTAATATTTGATCAAGCTGACCATTATGATTCCCACTAAATATCACGTGACACTTAACACAAAAGCATTAGACAATAACAAACTTTATGCTAAATATTGACTGCCTGAGTTGTCTAAACCTCCATTTTAGTTATTTATTTTTTTACATGAGTTAGTTTTTCTTTGACCAAATCATCAGACATGCAATAGTTGTTCTAATCCAAGGTTAAAGCATTTTAAAAGTGCATCACAGCATTGGATGCTTTAACTAAAGTTTGCAGTAGATACTAGTGGACGTCTCATTCAGTTGTTCCTGAATGAGCTTTGATCAAAGCTTCTGCATTAGTCCAAAAACAACTTCCAGCCCCGTGCCCTTCTCCAAACGGTCTGAACCTGTGTGGCTGTGCTTCAGCTTGGCAAATAAATGACATGTGGTCACAGCGAGCGGTGATTATTTCATGCTGTTTGTACACCAGGCCACAGCGCAACAGTGCAGAAATAACTGAACGCTAGTATGGATTTTTCCATCACACTATTCTAGGATGCATGCCGTGCATAGTGCATCAGCCGTGACTGTGCCCGTGTGTGTGCACGTTTGTGTGTGTCTGCTCTCTTGTCTGTTGGAATAAAAAACAATAAAGATGCATAATTCCATTTCAGCAAATGCATGTAGTAGTTGTTCCATTTCATTGCTGTTTGATGAAAATCATTTGATTTTATCTTGTTTATGTTTGTGTGTGTGTGTGTGTGAGTTGAGGACAGCTGAAGGATTACATGCTTGTCTATTTCCTGAGAAAATGCCCACATAGGATTAAAAAAAATCCACTCCGAGCTCTATTGAATAAAATTAAAGTGCATTGCTTTTGAAATAAATGCTTTTCATCTTTCAACAGGTTTGTTTTTGTGGAATACAATGCGAGGAACTCAGCACAGCAACTCAAACGCACAAACAGGCAGGCTATTTGAAGTAAACACACAAATAAGGCCCTTCCTGTTAAACCCTGGCTCTTTGTAAGACAATTTATTTGTGTCTCAGTCTGTCTGTGATTTTTTATATACACTGTTTATTCTGTTATTCTTCCCCCACCCCTCTCCGATTTCTGCGTTCTATTTCTGGATCTGTGTTCAATGATTTTGCAACAGAAATCAGAATAACCTTTCTCTGTGATGGGAAGATATTTAGTAACAGCTTAAATGGGTCTGATTTTCACGAGGTTGTATGGAAAAGATAACTCAAAGGAATGACAAAGCATTGTTAGAATATTTTAAATAAAGTTAAAGGAAGAAAACTTAACTTCTGGGTAACATTTTGAGCTAGCAGTTAGGAAGAAGCAAGAATATAAAAATTCTTCCAGTTTATGAGACAGTAAAATAAAACGTAGGGGATTCTTTCAACTCCTTGCACATTTTCCATAGGGGAGCTAATGCAAATGGACACCTTTATGCCTTTTTAGTCAGTCCAGACATCCAAATATAAGCTATCAAAGCCATGAAGTGTTTTCTTGTTTACTTATTGGGTTATTCTTATTTATTTATTAATTTTTTGTTGGTAATGTGCTCCATTTGGGCTGCCTGAAGACTAAATCAGTCATTCGCTATATTTTTCTGCACAAATTCTGCAGCATATCCTAACCATTCACTTGGTTTAACTTGTTCTTCCCACTTCCGGGTCAAGGCATGATGGGAAATTGCTAAAGTATTGGTTTGTAGAGTCTTGTCGTGACTGTTTTGAAACACGTTGCAGGGACAAATCTAATTTGACCCTTGTAGCTAAAAACTCACAGAGATTCTTACACGTTTCTGTGTTTCAACACACCTGATCTGAATAAATGGATGATTAACAGGCTTCTGCAGAACTTGAGGACATTCCGAACAAACAATTCAATCATTGAATCTGCATGTTAAATCTGGGAAATAACAAAAACATGTAGGATAGTGGTCCTTGAGGACTAGGAGTGGACACCTGAAAGACACATGCAGCCTTTCACTTGTTGGAATTTCTTTAATCTGGAGTCATACCACCTGAGACTGCTTGGAGAACTAATGAAACTGTATTTTGTTGGGTTGATGTACTGACTGTGTGCAGTGGGACCTCAACGGGACCATAGCTGTGCCCGACTAAAGTCCAGAGGTGTTTGTCTTGGCTTCACTCTCTGTTTAATCAGGCTGTTTTCAGAGGACTGACCAATCTGTGCAAAGGCCAGATATGTTGTACTTTTCACTACTTTCCTTTTGACCAGCCCTGACCTCAAGGTGGTCACCAGTCTGGTCACCACGCACTATTTCACTTCATTTATTTCTAAGCTATGCACTTATTTTTTACTTTTCCAAAACAACTTTTCTTTAAAGTCAGACTGAAATAATGAGATAAAAACAGATCCAGAGGTTATCAATACTCCCAGTATCACAACAGAAAGCAGTGAGGTGTAACTTTGTAGGTCAGATGTATTGATAAACAGACCTCCTGGCATATTAGACATTGTCATTCATCACTGATCTGCCTTTAATGTACTTGTCAATAAAGCTCTTAAATGTGGTGCACAATGCTCTGCATAATGTCTGATGGAAGCTTTCTATGCTGAAACTAAAGTATTTTCTGTGTCAGTCGAGGATTTCACACAGAAAAAACGTTCACGACGCATTTTAAAAGGAATTATTCTACTTTTTAAGCTCAATAGCAAATCCTGTGTCAGCTGTGTGATTCGCAGACTTTAGTAAACACCAGTCTTTTGTGTCTGTTTACACCCGTGTCGTGCTACATCAGTGGGTAATAAGATGATTTTATTATAATAAAAGATTTCAGCTGAAATCAATTTGTTTCAGTAAGACAAGGAACTCGTATGGTTCTGAGTTATCCTAAAAAGCAATTTCTTCAAAAGAGTTTTCTTGTTTTTAGCGCATTTAATGTTTTTGCAGCACTCGCTACAATCCTGGTTGAAATCAGAGCTGAAACATTGACCCATGTGTTTATTCTATCTGTTGCTCAGTGGGTTGTTAAACCTGTTCAGTGCTGGGCAGCAGAAAATGTTGGTTAAGACTTGATCAGGCAGAACTGCTGCAACACTGGATTGTTTACTTTTCAGCTTCTGTTTTTGTCCCAGAGTCAAAAGAACTCCGTAAGACAAACCCACATGGGATCAATTTTTGCAAGCTCATGTCCTAAATGGTTCAGATCTGGTGACGCTGGTGTCCTCTAAGCTTAATGTGTCCCTCAGTCTGAGGTTTCACCTGGCTCTGGTCCTTCAGGAGTCACTTACTTCCTGGTATCCATCCTCATTCCCATATTTGACCTGCTTCTCCTTTGGCTTCCTGATTCCCGGACACTCCATCCAACCAAGACTTCAGCCTAAAAGCATTTAGCTCCTCCCTTTTCCATAAAGGCCTTAGAGCTGCATAGACATTAAATCAGGTGAACCCTAAACACTTTAGCACTCCTTTCTCAAGACATTAAAATGATCTTTCACTTTAAATTAGTCTCATTATGAATCAAATAAGGGCTTTAAACAACAATAACAATTTACCAGTTTCAAATCAGCCCCAGATTAAAAAAAAAGTAAAAGGTCATCTTCGGTACGTTCATCCTGTGTCTGTCTGATTATTCCTTTAACTTTTTGTTCTTTTTAAAACACAGATAGGAGATCTTATTTACCTTTTTTATGCTGACGTTTCGGCCATCACTGTGGCCTTCTTCAGAGCTAAGCTGCTGAAAAGGAATTATTCCTCAGCAGCTTAGCTCTGAAGAAGGCCACAGTGATGGCCGAAACGTCAGCATAAAAAAGGTAAATAAGATCTCCTATCTGTGTTTTAAAAAGAACAAAAAGTTAAAGGAAAAGTAAAAGGTGTTACATTTTCAGAAAAGTGAACTGCCCCTTTAAGGGTTTGGACCAGCAGATGAAGAGCCTTAATAAGATTAGCCCTGCCACTTGCCAGCCACAGATTATGAAGCACCTCTGCTGACCTGTATGACTCTATCCAGCAGAGACTCTGGATGTTTACCAGAGTGCATGTAATCAAAAAATCATGTGTCCATTTGAAACAACTGCATTTTCATGTTTTCTCATATTCCTGTAACGTAAATTGATTGTTTCAAAGAGACATTCACTGCGTATAAAGTCAGACATCACGTTAAAACTCCAAGATAGACACAAAATGTGTTTTAAACTCAGAGTACAGAGTGGTGGTCAGAATTAACTTCAACAATCAGCATCTCCAAAGTGCAAATCTGCTGTAACGAGTTCTAGCTTTTCTTCTGTTATTTTACAGCAAAAACAAAACCATTCAGCAGTCGCAAACGTTTTTGAAATCAGGAATTTCTCATTCAGTTTCCCTCATTTAAACTTTTATTTATTGCCTATGTGTGAACAGTGGCGTGTCCAGGACTTTTAAAATGGGGTGACCCAAGTGGGGCCCTTGTTTATGCATGGATGGCACCTTTTTATTGTGTGTGCTTTTTTGGGAAAGGGGTGTCACCCCTCACAAAACAAAATCATACATTTTTGGCATTCTAGTGAATTTGTGAGCTCCACATTGTGCTGTGACTCTTCTTCTTCTAGCTGTTTTGTGGTGGTTAGCAATCCACTTCTGGGTGCATCACCGCCACCATCTGGAGTGAAGTATGGACCAGTACGCTAAACACAATTTATGTCAATATGAAAAAATAATAGCAAATAATAATAACAGAAATATTCTGTAGGACTGGGACTAGAAACCAATGTTAAATGTGCATGCTGCCACCTACTGTTTGGGGTTTATAACCCCAAGCCTTTTGTGGACAATGTAAAGTCAATTCAAATGGAATTCTGTAGGGTGGCACCTGGGGTGGCCAATCAGAGTCCAAGGGTGGCATGTGCTACCCCAGGCTACTCCCTTGACACGCCCCTGTGCATGAACAAAATGTCATCATTTTCCTAAAATAAGGTGTTTTTGTTGAAAACTGCAGCATGATAAACTAGAAATTACATTTTAGAAAGCACTCAAAGCTGCATACAGATTGTATTAACCCATAGGGAAGCAGTGATGGAATATAACAAAGTACTTGTACTTCATTAAGTTCCATCACTGGAGTCAAAGTACTTTGTCACTGTATTTAAGTACAATTCTGTATCTGTACTTTACTTAAAGTAGCTTTTCGGAGTATTTCTTTTCTGATGGCACCATCTAGTGGCTGACAAGCGTATCACACCAATAGTCAGTGGACTCGGTTATTTAAGATGGTGACTGCACGCTTCTTGTTTTTGAATGTGCTTCTGTAGCTGACAGAGCTAAAACACATTGTTTTTCAATTATTCTTCTCATGTCATGTTGTGTTTTCATATATTTATATTTTAAAGACTTACTTGTCTGTAAAAAGTTCGTCAACGCTGCATCAGCCGAGGTACTTCCTTAAATTTGAAGCACGTAAGCGATAGTCTAACACTATTGGTTAGTGCTAGTCGCCGCTCAGTTTCCTATTGCACGGAGCTCTACGGGGCAGGGGGCGGGCTTAGCAAAAAATAAATAAAAAGTCGTATCGCTTACATTATATCACACTACATGATAAGACAATTTTACGGATTTCTGAAAAATCATACATAATTCCTGAAAGGGGAAAACTCCAGATTGCTGCTTTAAGTAATTTTCTTGAGGCCTATACTATTTACTTTTACTTCACTACATTTTAAAGCAATTACATGTACTTTCCTGTACTATCAGTATTTTCTAAAAGGTTTCTAAAGTACTTTAATTTGCATGTTGCTCCGCACCACCCACACAGTCCTTTAGCACACTTGCACACTCACAACGCATATTTAAATGTTAGTTGAATACTTTTACTTTTTTTTTACTTTGAAGTACATTTGAAAATGCATACTTTATTACTTTTACTTAAGTCAAACATTTCTTGGATACTTCCACTTTTAGTTTGATATTTTTTTACACTGCAGGGTTATTTTAACATGAACATTTGCTGATGCTAGATGATGATGAGTGTATTACCCCACAGTTGTAGGAGACAGAAAGCACCTAGTGTGGAGTTTGCAACAGGTCCTGTTTACTCCAGCGTGTGCTTTAAGATAACCGAGGACCAAACTGTGAAACACCTAAGTTGTTGTTGATATCAGGAGTCTGTTCAGTCTCAGATGGATTGTGGGTTGATGAATAGAGAGGCCCTCCCCTTTCTGCACCAAATTCCTTCACTTTCATTCAGCCCAGCCTCCATCCTATCGGTTCCTCTCACAGCCTTTGCCCCAGTCCTTCAGACCACTTTACATTCTTCACATATTCCACCATCACGACCCAACATCTACAGCCCAGACATCTGCATTATAGCCTTGAACACCTAATGGTAGCTAATAACACGTAGTGAATGTCAATGTGACGCGCTCTGATTTAGATGCTGAAGAATGAAGAGATTTGTTTAATGAGTCGTGAATTTAAATTACATTTAATTCTACCGTTATGGTTGTAGCTTATAAATGTCATTCTTGTTGTTTACATTCAAACTTTGATGAGATGCAATTAAAAAGCTTTTTTTTTTCATCAAATGTTTTCAGTGCACCCTTTACACATGTCTTTAGGTTCAGATGAATAAATTTGAGATGTCTAATTTTAGGAAACAAAGCAAAAAATAAACAAACTGAAATAATTTGATAAAATTTCTCATTTTTACACAAGATAAAATACAAGCAAGCCTTACTTAGTTCGGGTTTCAGTTTTCCCACAATGAGGACTGCAGTGATTTCATAAGAATGTAATGAGGCAACGTTTTAGATTAGAGAAATCTGCTGATAACAGCAAGTAAACATGGTGATCTTATTTTGTCGTGGCCTGATTTTTTTTTCTCAGGCCTTATCTAACATTGAATAACTTTAAACAACACGCCCATCACCAAAGAGCCAGGGTTTTATAAACAAGGGGGCAGCTGTGGCAAAGCTCTGCCACTTCCCCATGTAATGAAAAAATAAAACAAATTAAAAAATAAAAAGATGGTGATGGAAGCAATCAAGATTCTTAGTGTTTAACAGTTTTTCCAATGTGGATCTATTAGAGACATCAAACAAGCTCATTCCTCTCTAGTCTTTGGTCATTTTGGTATCTGAAGAAGAAGAAAAAAGTTAAAAAACATCCCATTTGTTTCACATTCATTAGAGGAAATCAGAGCAGACATGTCCTGTGAAGCATTGCACAATGATCTCATCTTTTGAATCTACACATTTAAATGTGTCACAGCTGAAGCATTCATTTAATCGATGTTTATCTGTTTCATGGTGATATGTATGGTAGACCCACTGCAGCTCTGACCTACTGGTGGCTGTGAATGGGCTCCATGTCGACTGCTTTCACTGTGTGTGTGGGTAGTGTGAGAAGCTCGGTGTTTTGACAGCTTTAGAGCAGCTCCAGTACAGAGCTGGGGCAGGGGTTGAGTCAGCCATGTTGGATGTTCGGGTGAGTTCAGGGTCAGTTTGGGGGGAGTAGATGGGGTAACGGACAGAATGGATGAGATCAGGGCATGGATGTTCTCCTAAAATGCTCCATGGTCATTAAATTGACACTTGATACCAATTCCTTGGTGTTGAATAAACCCAAGATATTGTCTGAAAACATTCCAAGTGAGCCTTCTCTTGCACAATAATGCAAACAATAGTCCTAGTGAAGGACCAGGAGCTGCGGGGGGTGGGGTATCGCTGACTTTTTAAGGTGGAACAGGGATGAAAGACTTAAAGGTGGAATATGTAAAAATGTAACAGTGAAATAATCACAAAACAGTCTAATGTCTCAATCATGCTGGATGGAAGGTTACATTGAACTTCTTGTGCATGAGTCATCTTCGCTCATCATCTCTTCTGGTGCTGATCCGTAGCTGGTAACAGCCATGAAACTCATGGAATGAATGAGAGAGTCACCCTGTGTGTTGTGAAAATGGGCTGCAATAATCAAATTTGACCACAGGATGTCATTCTTACTTCATTCTTGCATAATGCATCTTAAAGGTAATACCATGATACAAGTCAAATGGCTGTTAGGGTTATGGCTAAAAGTCCATGGTGCATTTTTCGGCCAGCCTAGATAAATCCATTGTCATGAATAGAATTGTGAAAAATGGTGAACAAAAAATTGTGAATGTGAGGGTGATTTGCAAGTCTGTGGCCGTCCAGTGTGACCGGCCCAGAAACCGCTTAATGAGAACTCCCACGACCAAATTCAGCCTCCAACAGTGCAGTGTCAGAAAACCTGCAGCTCCGGTCTGCAACCGACCAATAAAATACACCCAGGGAATGATATGAAAAACTAGTGATGAGAGCACAATGCAAGAATAGCATTAGCAACATTAGCAACATAAAGGCTACATGCAGAGCATCCTTTTGGAGTTTTGTTTGGAATCTAATAAAAGAAGTGTTAACACTGGTGCTGTTTTTCTCTTTTTATCCTTGATGTTTTAGTTAGTTTTGGCTTTTAGTGACGTATGTTTTCTGGCGAGTATGCTCGTGACGTTAGCGTATCCTGCTAGAGCGAGACGTTGTGCAGTTTGACTCACTGAAATCTTGGACCGTACAGTGTGCCACCTCTCTAGAGTCCTCACAGTGTGACATGAAGCAGTCCTTTGCGACAGCTGAAAAACACACAGTATGGCCCGGGCTTTATAGTTGGAGATGTCTTCCTTTTGCAAAAGTCTTCACTTTTTTTTTAATTACTTGTTTTTACAATTAGATGAGTTTAAAATATTAATTGGCTGGCCATCTACTTATAAAATAAACTTTAATTTTTACTTAAATCAGTCTGAATATCAGTTCATCTACAAATTTAACCTTTGGCACCCAAACTTTAAAATAAATTCCCTTCAGATCAAAAGTGTCCCACAGAGGGAGCTTGTGGAGCAGCCATGCCAAAGAGTGATCTCAGCTCATTCTTCTAACTTTAATCTCACTAGAGTCTAAAAGCTACAGGAGAACACTCCCCGCTCCGTCAGTAAAGAAGCGACAAAGCTAGTAAAGAAAAAGCTCCTGTTTTTCCTCCTACTGTAGCTGAAAGGCCAGACATGACATCTAACGGTGCTGCTGGAGAGTTCTCACACAAGTTCACCTCTCAACAAAGAGGCTGCCTCTCCACAGTTCTAAGCCCTCTTGGTACCAGTGGTGCTGAACCCCTGTTTTCTCCAACAGCATTCCAGCACATCTTTCATGCTGGTCCATTCTGACCGTGCCAGCCGGGTCAGGGGGCAGCATTTTCTCAGGGCTGCAAGACAACACTCGACAAGCAGATATAAAATAAACACCTCTCTTTCTCTCTCTTTCGGTTCATTCTGATTGTTTGCATGTTGTGCAAGAACAAACATAATCCTTGAGAAAATGCAATGAACGCCTCGTGTTGTCAAAAATTAAATGATGGTATGATGTTTATTAACTCATTTGCTGCAGACAAACAGATGAATATAAAGATCTATGATTTATGACAGGAGTTTCTGCAAAAAACAAAATGTAATCCTTTGTTGCAGCGGTCTGGAGTGACAGCCCTGACATAATGAGGCATCAGGAGTTGATGTTTTCTTTGTTTCCATGGGATCAGTACCTAATTCTGCCAGTAGATGTCTGTCTTCAGTCTTGCACAGTGCTGAGGAAGTTAGCAGACATGCTGTCTAGGATCCACGCAAGAGCATACGCTGCAGAATCTCCTAGATCAATTGTTTCATAATATGTTGCATAATGAAAACTTCACATTCATATTTTATGAGGTGTTGTTATGAATGATCAGCTACCTGCTCTAACAGCACTTCTTCTCTGTTGAAGTAACAAACAGATAAGTTGTTTTTCCATCACATTGCAATACAGATGTATTATTTTCCCTTTTTTGGTGCAGCTTAACATTCCAGAAAAGAATTCCTAGATTTTAGAAAAAAGGAGGAAAACGTGTAGTTTCCACAATCCAATAAATGATCTAGTTTTTCTGTGCAGGATTCAAATAAAGAAGCACGGTTGCTATATGGTAGTTGCTATGTCTGATCACCCAGAATAACTATAGAAGGAAAATAGTAGGGGCAGTGTTTTATAATATCTAGGTTTGTGCAAAATGGAAAATATCATAACTTCAACAGATATTTAGAGATTTGCATATTTAATTAGCTATTGATATTATTATTTAGTAGTTATTTTAAATGAGGGCCTAGTCTTGATTTAAAACAGTTTTAAATGAGTTAACAGGATGCAGACGGAGCATTTCTGATTTCTGCTCCATCTGAGGAGACTGAAGTGTTCCTCTCCTGGTCCAAAATCATACACATTGTGCTTTTTTAAGATTTCACATTTGATCTGTTTGTATTTGCTTTGAGATGTTTACACATGAAACAAACAATTTGGTTACTGTTTGAAATTATTAAACTGCAAACAACATAATCCAATAAAAGCCTAAATGGGATTATGAATGCATGTCAAATTGCGGTAATGGCTTATTTTAGCGGTATTTATTTATTTATGACTGTTTTAATCACTACTTTTTCCCACATGTGTGATTTTCAAACGTTTGAGTTTAGATATATAGCTCAACAACGCAGATAAAGTACATGTCTCAATTTTCCCACTGCGCCAGAACGCAGCATTAGATGCGCTCCGGCGTCCGGGTTGGTGACGCGCCAGCGTGGGGGCGTGTCTTTGATGAAATCAGCTGGGGCAACAACAACACAAAAGGGGGTGGCTCAAACGAGAAGAATCGCTCGGCTAGTTATGTTCAGATCTTTAAATCTGAGAAGTGTCCGTCCGGAAACCCAGCGCGTCTCAGCTCCGTGTCTGCAGCCACTTCGTACTTGTTGATCTCCGCGCGGCGCGCTGAATAATAAAGGAGGCTGCAGGGGGAAGTGAAAGGGAGGAGGAGGAGGAGGATGTTTCAGGGCAGAGGTCCTGTCCGCAGTTCTCTGTGACAAAGAACGGGATCATCTTGGTCACCTCGTTCTCCGTGCGTCTTTGTCCGGTTCGAGTGACCGGCTGAACCACCAGCAGTCTGGCATGTGGGTCAATTCCGGAACCGTCGGAAGGTAGGGACCCCTCCTGCATGCAGCGAGTCACATGCTCCTACTGCTATCCCTATTGTGCACAAAGCAATACCCCCAGCGCTTGTTACTGACAAAGAAATCATTCTTGGCGTCTGTTTAGAACTCCTGACTCCAGAATTATTAGAATAACATTGAAAATTCCTTTTATGTTGTTGCATAATTGCTCAAATTCTTGGGCTATTTTAAATGGTTTAAAATCGATTTTCAGTGAGAGATGTGTCTTAATAAATTAATGTTATTTATGAGATCCAGCACGTGCCACAGAGACAAGCTTCTAGTAAATTATGATTTGTTATTTTCCCCGTGAAGCGGACGGGCTTGGCACATTACGCAAGACTCATCAGCGCATCATTTGGGACGTAGGCTGGCATGCACCTGCCTTTTATATCATCTAAAGGCCATGGGAGGTTATGCGGGCTATGTGTGGTGGTCTTTTACGAGACAACAATGAATTATCAGGCTTCTTAGAAGAAAAAAAATGAATGAATGAGTCAGGTGGGTATGAATGGCTGCAGGGAGAGGGAGGATCGTTTCATTGATGAGCGTTGTCATCCACCACCAGGGTGTGTTTGTGTGTGTGTGTGTGTGTGTGTGTGTGTGTGTGTGTGTGTGTGTGTGTGTGTGTGTGTGTGTGTGTGTGTGTCTCAGAAATGATAAGGTGCAAAATCTTGCAAGAACACACTCACATACCTGCACACACGCGCGCGCTGTAATGCTGATCCCCCGGCTGTGACGTCACCAGCGCTATTGAGTTTCGCAGGTAGCTGAGTGGCTGGTGAAGAAGCCTCTCGCTTCCAGTTGGACATAAATGAATGATGCCAAGCGAGTTTCGGTGAACTTATCAGTAACTCATCATACCAACCAGATGGATGGAGAGTTGCATAAAGATCTGGCAGGAACACAGCGTTGCATAATCTACCTTTTATTATATATTATCCAAGAAGACATGTTCTCTCCTGAAATAAAATCTAATAATAGACATAAATTAACTGTTTCCACAACACGATGAAGTAAAACGTGTTTACTTTGTGCAACTGTCCATGTTGGACGCACGCACGCACGCACGCACGCACGCACGCACGCACGCACGCACGCACGCACGCACGCACACACACACACACACACACTAAACATTTAATCCTGAAACGTGTTTCAGCTCATAAGACTTTGGGCTAATTTGTTTTTTTAAAAGTAGTGTAAAAGCTATGAAGAAAAGTCTCATTAAGGTGCAGCCTGAAGTAAGAAGGACATCCTGTGGCCAAATGTGGTTACTGCAGGCCATTTTTCTAAGCAGAAAGTTACTTTCTCACCGAAGTCCGGTGAGTTTCACGGCTGTTGCCATTAATGGAGCAGCACCAGAAGATTCTAGATGACAAGCAAACTGTCGAGGTGTAGGTAATAGAGTCGACTATTTGCTTATAATTCACCGTTAGCATTCTTAGCTCAATGTTAGCCTCTAGCCTGCTTCACCGGATATGATTGGTTCTTTAAACAGCTCTGGAGCTTTTTGCTTGCCGGTGTCGAATTACAAATGCTGGCACTGCAGCGTTAGTTCGGCACAGACTCTGCAACCTCATGGACTCACATACTGTAAACAATGACCCAATCCCAATACTCGCACTTCCACCCTTGCGCCTTTCAAATCTGCGTTCCCAGCCAGGTGTTCGAGTGCGTAGGGTGTCCCAATTCTCAAGTGCGGAAGGTGACCACGCCCCTTTGGCACCCTTGATCCACACTTCGCCCAAGTTCGCAACGATGCAGACTTCGGACAAGGGTATTACCCACAATCCATTGCTGCGTGGGAATATTGAGAAGAAGGCGAAGCAATGGCTCAAGTGCTTTTCTGAAAATATGTATTTTCAAATGAAAGAAGTTAATTTTAAGATGATTAATGATATTTATTCATGCTCTGAATGTTTTAGACTAAGATTTAATGCAAACAGAAATGAATTTAAATTTAGTCAAATAATTGTTTGAAAGTTGTTAATAAAGGTTTTAAAAATGTAGCACAAACAGCGACCAGCATCCCAGCCTGCATCGCGGTCGATGGCGCAATGCTCCCTGTCCCAATTCGGCACACTTCTGTACAACGCACTTGAAGCCTTCCTGTTCACCTCCTCTAAGTGCACTTCACAGAAGGGCGTAGGGCACAGTGCAAGTATTGGGATTGGGCCAATGACCACATCCCTCTTTTATTTTTTTGAAAGGAGAAAAACTGACAACCCCACAACTGGCTGAGAATGAAATCTGTTTCAGTATAACCTTCCTTCCAACATGATCGAGACATTAGACTGTAGAATTCTTACGTATTGCTCCTTTAACTTGTTTATAGCTCCCAGAACAGCCTCTGTTCAGGAAAAAATAGTGATTCTGTCCAGCAGCACCTGTAGCAGTGATATGGCTCAAAGAGACACTTTTAAAATGAATTGATATGATCAACACAGACCCACATCCAGCATGGATAGTTGCCATCATAAAAAGCTCCAATTTCCAGTCTGCAGTGGTATAGATGGAGCTGAAGTTTACACTCTTGATATAGAGGTCCGTCTATGATCCAACCATCAAGATTCAGTTTGTGATGGAGAGAACGAGAGCCGAGACACAAGTTGCTGAAATGAGCTCCCTCTGTAGGGTGGATGGGCTCAGCCTAATGGAACAGGTGAGGAGGTTACCCAGGTGTATCCCTTCAGAAGGAGGGATTGGAAGGATTTTTATCCTCGCTCTGGCATGGGAATGCTTTGGGACCCACCAGAAAACAAAACTCACTTAAAAATGACCAAAATATCCCTTTCATCTTCATAATTCAAAGATCTTTGCTATCAGTCAGTGTGCTGTCAGATGGAGTTGTGACAAGGCCACCTATTATTCTGATTAGACTTTTAGCTTTGTCTATGTCAACAGCTTTGAGATAACAATGTGCAGTACTCACAAACCCACATGGAAGAGTGAACCTGCATTATATGGCTGACTTGAATGTTCTGACCCTTGTAACGGGCAGCAGTGGCAGAGGTAATAGAGCTTGAAATTGCTTATATGCTTTTATGTGTTTGTTATTTTTTGTTTTGAACACAGCGTGTAATGGAAGGTCTGTGGTGATGGAAGTCCAGGCTATTTTTGAGTTTCGAGGGTAGACTATTCCACATTCTGGCTTTACTAAGTATCAATATCTTTCCAGGGAGGACCATAAAAACCTCATCAATAATATGTCTTTACAGTGCAGCTTATCTCAAGTACCTCCAAATTAACCGTTTGCCATGGAGGAAAAATTGGCAATTAAAAGTAGTTTGCCTACATGTTGTAAAAAAATCAGTTGGCACTGATGATAAAAAAGTATGGGTGTGAAATCCAAACAAGATAAACAAGTTAATGGAGCATGAGTGGAAAGAGTGGGTGGAAAATATGGACAGCGAGAAGGAGGACAAGCAGCATCAGGAGGAGGAGGAAGACGCTGGTGAAGGTGGAAGGAAATGAGGGCACCAGAAAGTGACCGTTTATGTTTATAAAGTGTTACTGAAGCTAAAACAAGAGAAGAAGTTGTTTTTTTATGTGAGTTTCATGCAGCAGCCATAGATGCATCAATTCACTAGAATAAAGACGTTAACATCACACTGTCTGCTATGGGATACGCATTATTACCAGTAGCATCTGCAGTGGGTACATGCGGGAATGTGTGTGTGTGTGTGTGTGTGTGTGTGTGTGTGTGAGTGTGTGTGTTCTACTGTCAGCCTTCGAGGGAGCGAAGCAGCAGCTACAAACCAGGTTATGTAACTCGTCTGTGCCAGCTGTGCCTGTGGCAGTCAGTGTCTCAAACATGTACACATCAGGCACACATCCACACACACACAAACACACACACAAACACACACACGTTTCACACACACCTGCAAAAACAAACAAACAAGGTTGTATGAGTTGATGTTTTCTTTCATCAGGGCTAGAACTTTGGACAAAAAGTTGTTTTTGAGAAAAAATGAGAAGCACCCACAGTTCTATTAATTCCACATTTTGACCATTCAGTCAAGCTTGCAATAGTATAAAGCCTGCAAACTGCATGTGTGTGTTGTGTGTGTGTGTGTGTTTTTTAAATCAAAGCTGGGTGATGTGAAGGAAGAGGTCTCCTCATAATGAGGTTAGAGTGATCTTTAACCCCAAGGAAACAGACAAACAAGCTCCGAATGCGGGTCATGGAGGGTTTAGGGATGAGCCGTTTCCGACTGTGGATCGCCAAAGTTGTTGCGTAACAGAGAGAAGCAGGGAGGGAGATTGTGGGAGGGACCACTCTGAAAAGTCTTAAGTCATGGATAAACAATTGACAGTTGAGTAGAAAAGGAACAACGTTGATCTGGAGCGTTACATGATGCAGTGTTTGCGAAAACACGTCGGACAGTCGGACATTACCGACGTGATTTAATATTGTCCGACGAAAAACTTCACATCGTCGGACATTATGACCGACGCCGTGCGTCTACTCTGAACGTGCCAAAATAAAATAAACTTCCTGAAAACTGCAGACTGTTTGTTGGCTTCCCCCTCAAAAGATCCAGTTTCTACATATGTTACATTATTTATTTGGACTCTCAGTGTAGCGGGTCTTCTTTTGGGCGGAGAGGGTGGAGAGCGGCAGAGCGCTGATTACTGATGCGCTCCGCCGGGCAGCTGCGTCCTGCGCACGGCCACAGTAACATTCACAAAGTGGCGCCACCAAAAAAAAACATAATTAACACGCGATCGTTCACGTTTGCTCATACTCTCTTTCATTGTGCCTGACGCGCTATGCTGCTGCAGGGATCATCTCCCGTGCATCGGTGACGTCACCTCACTGGCGCGGCCGCACATTCCGCTATTTTTGCGGTCGACGGATCTTTTTGATCGGCTAATTTCAAAAGTAACTTGTGAGTTGAAAAGTAAGAAGCCAGGCAGCAGTTTTTCTGGAGGATTGAGAGGAGATGCAGCTAAGAGACAGCAGGACAGGAAATAGTCGCATAAAAAACAAAACAGTGTTTGAAAAGGAAAATGTAGGCAGATATGTCCACTACACGTAATTTTATAATAATAATAATTTATAAGCATGTAATATTTATTTATTTGATACAATTCAGATCACCTTCAAAACTCAGTCCCACACCCAGGGCCGTTTCTAGGCATTTCGGGGACCACGGCACAGTGCAACCCCCCCCCCCAAAAAAAAAGAGATAATTTCTTCATATTGTGATATTTGTGATGAACTAAATCATCAGACAGAATGACATTTTGTCCTTAACAGCAGTTTATTAGAGTAGTTTAACAAACAGCTGAAATAAACCCGCATCTCCAACTTCCAGTTTCACCTCAACCAGCCACAGCGTCTCTTAAAGGAACAGTAACACCAGGCTACAACATCAGTCACAGAAAGCCTTTATGGATCATTACAATATTTAGAAATATTTTCATATATAATATGTTGTTTCTGGTGTTTCATAATCATTTATAATAATTATATGATCTCTATTAATTTCCTAATAAATTCTGTTAATCCTCATTTTATGAATTTGGCAGAAAATCACATTGATGGTTCTTTTTTCAAATTATGTCAACAGATTATTGTCACAATAAAAATATGTATAATATGTAAAGGTCAGAGGTCACTACAATACCCACTGTTAAATAGATACAAGTCTGAAGCCCGCGAGGACATTGTCCTACGTGGTTCAAAAATGTCCTGCGTGAGACGCTCTCACGTCTACCAGTTTGGCAGGCGTGGCTGAAAAGTTTTCGCAAACACTGCATGATGATGTAGTAAAGTGGGTTCAGCTGAGAACAAACCAGAAATACCAACACAAACAGGATTTAGGAACAGATTTTTAAAACAACCAGCTTTTGTGTATAAAAAAATGATAAGCTGATGGGATGATGAACCCAGGATTCTCCTTATAAAAGCCTGTCTGGCCTTAAAGCAATGCTACACTGAGCCACTCGTGATGCACAACGTACTTTCTCGTTTCAGCTCTTATTCTGCAGTAAATCCAGGTTGTGTTTATGTCATTAACAAAACTTTATCTAATTTTCAGACAAGTTTATCACCACTTTGTCCTTGCAGATTAGTCCACCTCCTCCTAAAGAACCGATAAATGTCTAGACGGCTGTGAGGAGTTCACCACGGGTCGTTGACCAAAAATGAAACCGGACCCTTACAGCTTTTTTTTCTGCATCTGTGAGCTGTGCTGCTCTGCTAACTCCATCTACAGCTTCTGCTCATCTTTTAGTCACACAGCCGGAAATAATTGTTCACAATTGTGCATAAAACCTTTTGAGCAGGTGCACATTTGTTAAAGGCTTTAGACGCTGATCGTGCTATTCGAGTTGACGTATGCATGACTTGGCCTGGCGAGCAGCCCCAGATGGAGGAACGATCTTTGGGAGCTGGGCTTGATTCCCCCTGAGAAACATCACATCACCACCACACCGCCTTCTGGTTACATCATTGCATGCACGGCCCTGAGCTTATTACCACAGTGGCTCACATGCACGCACACATTCCTGGATGCATGCACTAGACTTTATAGGGTCAGTAGTAAAAGATTATAAACTGTACTCTGGTCTGTCCTCTGCCTTTTACTCCATTTTTCTCTCCGTGGGAGAATTAAACTCAGGGGCAGAGAGAAGTATCAGCAGAAAAAGCTGATTTGTTTTCCAGTGCAGCCTTGGTTATTGCTGTTCTTGCTCTTTTGATCCTCTTTGGCACAACTGAGTGATTGTTACGTTGGCCCGTCCCTCTCTTCGTAAGATTAATAATTCTTTCCCTGGCTTTTATTTCTTGCAATTCCCTCTGCTTATCTGTTGTTGCAGAGGAAGTGCTGGGAGTTAACGGTGGCAAATGGTGGTAAACGGTGGTAACGGTCTACTGTTTGCCAGAACCAGTCTTTACCACTGTTCTTTGGAGTATATCATTGACAGCACAAAGACACTTGTAGTGTTGCAAGTTTCACAATTGGCCCTTCATCGCTTTCCCCGTAACACCAAGAAAAGTGCCACTTTGGCAGCTGCCGTCAACGTTCGGCAGACGGCTGTTAGGTAACTGCAGGGTTGTGCTACCTTTTTATAGCCTCTTCTGTGTCTCTCCTCTGCCTGTAGTACGTGCCTCCAAAGGTGTCACAGCCACACAGGTGGCAAAGGAAAGGGGATATTTATAACTCTGAAAGTCATATTCAAGCAACCGTGCCTTGGACTGACTCTTTTTTCCCTCCCTGTTTTAGACAGACAGTTAGGAAGTCTGGAAGATCTAATTGGACTTCTTTTTAAAGGAAATTGGTAAACACAAAAAGACTGAGCATAATCATTGACGTCTGGTTGTAGACAGGGAGAAAAAGCAGCATTTTTGGGGTTTTTTTTGCAGGAAGGGTGGAAGTAAAGGAATGCATAGATAGATACAAGGTCACGGCTGAATAGCATTTGCGCACATGGCTCATGTGTCTGATGAATAGTTGCCATTTTTAGCTCCTTGTGTCTGTCACTGCCGGACTGAAGTGTTGCGCTGGCGTCCACGTCAATGGAATAACAAGTGAAGGCCTTTATGAATGTTTCAGATGCTCTATTTCTGGGCCCCCCGCTGCGGCTCTTGGAACAAGTTGCGACGACGGATGGACTGATTAGATGACTGTAACTTTGAATGCGTTTGTAGGTCGATGGGTTTGCCAGCGCGTCGGATCGTATGAGATTACTCCAGGAATGTTTTAAAATGGGTATTATTCACCTGTGTTGGGACATGTCAGAAATCATTGTAAGCAGTTTATGGGGAGGGGATTTCGGTAAGCTCTTTGCAACTTTGTTGGGATTTAAAAGAGGAAGTCTGCATGGCTGCATAACTGTGCAGAAGTTATGCATGGATCTGACAGGTGGCCAAAAATAAAACTTTTTCTTCCTCTTTTTTTGTGCAAATTCAATGCAAATTAAAAAAATACATGGCATATTAGCCATGCAAGTCTTTTTTTTATAAGGAATTTACAGATTTAGCTTTTGTTTTGGTGAGTTGGATATTTGATCATATTGCATTGTGTTGAATCCCAGAGAAATCAGCATGCCTGGGTAATGCACAAGGGGAGCTAAGGACGCTGACCTCAAAAGGAGGTTTTGTTTTGTCTATTCATGTCTATTTCACTGTCTCTGTGTGCCGTTACAGAAATAGCTCTGGTTTGTCTTCCTCATCCCATGAGTGTGAACCATGTGTTCTGCTGAGGGCTTTGGCAGAAGTCTCTGTACACTGGGCAGTCTGGCCACGGGGGCTCAGAGCTTCAACAATGCATTCCCTCAACCTGTTTGGGCGACACAATTAAAGAGCTGCTTGATCATAGAACGAAATTGCTATGTTGCTTTAGTTATCCCAATATAGTGGCATTCCTTCAATACTTTATCAAAGGTGATTTTAATTCTCTTTATTTCCTCCATCTTGTATCGTTCCAGGGCCCTCTCCATGGATATAGACACAGACTATGAGCGGCCCAATGTGGAAACCATTAAATGTGTGGTGGTGGGGGATAATGCCGTAGGTAAGACCAGGCTAATCTGTGCCCGGGCCTGCAATGCCACACTCACACAGTATCAGCTGCTTGCCACCCACGTGCCAACCGTCTGGGCCATCGACCAGTACCGTGTATGCCAGGAGGTGGGTGTACACACACAAACATGTACATTTACACAACCACTCTGTAGAAAAATCCACAAATAAACAAATTCCTTGGGAGGTCAAACATTTCATTTTCCGGAGTGGAAAAGCAACATTTTGATATTATGCATGACTTTTTTTTCTCTTTTTCTGTAATCCTGGTGATTACATAACCTCTCAGCTCCATAAAAGCACAAACCTCACAAATAAATTAGTGACCTTTGGCCTGACCAAAAGGGATATGTGTCTGTTGCAGGTGCTGGAGAGATCCCGTGATGTCGTGGACGAGGTCAGTGTGTCCCTGAGGCTGTGGGACACATTCGGAGATCATCACAAAGACAGACGATTTGCCTATGGCAGGTAGGGATACAGTTTTGCGCACACGCTTTTTAAGCAGTCTTGCATTTAGAGCTTAGTTACTGACCTAATAACACGGTGGCTGGCTGATCACAAGGTTAACTACTTTGAAACACATTCCACTTTAACAATTAGTTCAGCCTGGCGTTAAGACATTTACACAGTTCTCAGTTTAAATGCTGGGTGAGTTTGGGAAATGTAACTTGGCGGGGGTTGAAGATTGCGTCTAATAAATCTGTCAAACATACTGTGTAAATACGTTTTCACTCATCGAGCTGCCAGTTCCTTTTTAATCTTACCGCTTATGCCGTTACTTCCTTCTTCACCAAACGCGACTGGATCGTCTATCCTCTCACTTCACACCTGTCTTCATTGAAGCCCATTTATCGCTGAAACACCATCAAAATCAACAGATTTGTGACCAAACAGGACTGAGGGTTTTTATGCCGGGGTCAGTTTATTGTATTTAAATTTTAATCATTAATTCAAAAGAAGACTTCTCAAAGATACCCCCCCCCACACACACACACATAGATGGGATGCTTTGTGCGTGTCAGACTGTGCAGCCTGTCAAGGTTGGTTAAATGCACTTTGTGTAACATGCCACCTTGTCCCCAAAGTGAATGTGTGTGACTGACGTCTTTTATGTATTTGCCGACTGCATGTGGCTTCGTTTGCAGCTCAAATTTCCACCCCTTTGTTGTGTTTACCCTGTCTAGATGTCTGTACATTTGCTCAGTGATCTCCTCCCTGTTTGTGTGTGCGCGTGCATGTGTTTGTGTGCGCGTACGTGCATACACTCAGATCTTGCAGTCAGCTGATAAAGACACACTGCCAGCTCAGCTGTTTTTGCCCTGCATGCCTCTCTAGCATCACTGGCTCTCTGCATCAAACCCTCCTCTCACCTGTTCCCCCTTTCCCTCCAGATCTGCTCTTCCATCTGAGCCATGCTACCCCCCCTCCCCTCCCAAAAAAATAAAATAAAATAATAAATAAACATCTACTAAACGTCTTACCTCTCACTACCATTTTTTCTGTCCCTACCACCCCTCCTCACACCTGATTCCACTCTGCAGGCTTTTGTTGATATCAAAACTCAGAACATTGCTTTGTCAAACTGTCACATGCTTTGTTAGAAGAGGAACCTTCTGTTTGAGATAACAGCTACTGCTGAAAATAGACCAAATTTCATTTGAGTCTGCCTGCTTCTCTTTTTTTCCCTGCTCAGAGCCACTTGTCACAAATGGTAGTAAACCAGTGATAGTAAGGTCACTTAAAAGTCAAATAACAGTATGTAGCTACATTTGCATATATTTTGGTTAAGCCGTGCTTGCATTTTAAAACTGAATTGATGTTAACATCACCCAACCTGCAACATTGAAACTGAAAATTTGCGAAAGTTTTGGGAATGTTCAAGTTTTCTATGAAACACACATAAAACTAATCTAAATAGGATATTTAGCGAATGAACAGGTCACAGAGACATGGTCAGAGTTAGAAATTAAGATTTTAATAGAAATAATGAACATTTTCTCCAAGTTTCAGCAGATTTCTCACATAATAAATAACCCAAACAATGTAATGTTCCTTTTTTGCTTCTTTATTAGTTTTCAGCAATTACAAAAAGGGTCTTTAGAGCATTAGTCTAAACAACTCTAAAAAAATGACTTAACTAAATAAAAAATGTAAAGCTTTGGTTGCATAAACCATGTTATTTTTATTGCTTTCTAGTTTCTTTAAACACTTTAGATGTTTGTTGTTGGAAAATAAAAATAAAAATAGCACATATTAATAAAAAACATGTCCCTTTGCAGACTCATGATGGAATTCACTGCTTTAAATCAAAGATAAAAAGTCTGGTGGCCTTTTTCTTAATCTTAAATTTTAATCAATGTGCTGATTCATTGTCTGGATACCTTAATCATATTAGAACCGTACATTAATTATTTCTTTATTACTGCAAATGCTGTCACTATCTACGCTGTTTTGTGCACAAATACAAAAAAAAACCCCAAGTAACCTCAGATGAACTGTACATCCTGTTTCCTTCCTGTAGCATTTTTCAAATTGCATTACAGCCTTAAGCACTGCGAGTTGGTGCATTGCCAGTTCGGAATCTTAAGCAGCCTGTCACCTCTTCTTAAACTCTACCTTTCACATTTTGGCTGCCTTAACCCACAGTTGGCCAAGTCTGGCCTAAGAGGATTTGTTGGGCTGAAAGTTCTGGCCCCTATCCCTACTGGAGCACCAAGGGAGCTAACGTCCAGCACCTTAAAATAAAAATAAAAAATCACACCTTTTATTGCAGACAAAATAGCTCTGAGTTATTGTGTTGGATGAGGCCAACTCTAGTTTAAATGTTTGTACAGTCTGTCTGAGGACAGAGGTGTTAGGCACTTAAAACACTGAGTTGATTAAAGTCCAGAAAATGTTTAGCAGTTGTATAATTTTTAAAGTTATTTGGGAGTGAAGTGACCAGATTTAGAGATCTGCCGTCTTTACAGACTGATTTTACCAACAAACCTGCTATTGCTGCTCGAGATCTGTTTCAAATTTTAACATATTTGTATGGCTATTATTTAATGGCATAATTACAGTCTTGTGTCTGCTAATGATAATTATGTATCAAAGTTTATATCACCAATCAAATCAAAAATTAAAAAAAATCACAAACTGCTTCACAAAAAAATCACATCAAAATTAAAACATGATTAAAAGACAAAAACAAAAGAATAATTAAAAACGACCTAATAAAAATAATTAAAACCTATAAGAATAACCGTTTCAAGTTCATGTTTTGACACCAACCTTCACAGTTTGGAGATATTTCTTGAATGATAAAAACTGTTTTGGACCAGCATTGTGGCCTTCAAGAGACAGTGATCAGTCAAAAACAACACCAAATTTGTCAAGTTTGACTTGATGGCAGAAGTTAAATGACCAAGTTGCTGATTAATCAGAGGAACCATGCTCTCAGGGGCAATGATCAGACATTCAGTCTTTTCAAGGTTTAACTGAAGTTATCTTTTAGCTAGCTAGTGATCGCTGATAGACACTCCAGTAGCTCAGTTTATAGAAATCAGAATCCTTAAAGAAGCAGTACAGCTGAATGTCATCTGCATATAGGTGATAGGTGACATTATTAATTTAAGTAATTGTCCAAGAGGATGTATATATAGTAAAAACGCAAGCGGACCCAAAACAGAGCCTTGGGGTACCCCACAGAACAGATCAGATTTACCTTACGTGTCTCATAGCCTTCTCTTCTTCACCTTCTCTTATTCATTAAGCTTTTAATCTAAGACAAATCTTCCCCAGTTGTGAAGTAAAAAAACGTAAAGATTTCTCTTTTTCTTCTATTTTTGATAAATCTGAAAACACATTTTTATTTCCCATTTACACATCAACAAAGGCACCCTAATAAATTTGTTTTATTCATGTTATTTTTCATCTGATAGCTAATCTTTGATATATCCAGCCATTTATTGAGAAGGAACATTTTAATCTTTCTCACAGTGATCTGCACTTTCTTTCCTTAGACTTTGTTTTACTACATTCAGATCCTGTTTTATTCAAAATACTACAGAAAAGGGAAATGAAGGTGGATGGGGATTTTAATGCACAATTAGTTTATATACCTCTATTTATCTATTTGTTTTAACTTGAAAAAAAAAAAACATTTGGGCATGATTCAGACCTGCATTTGGCTTAAATAGTAGAAAAGGTCCCTTTAAACATGTGAGCCAAAGCATTTCACATACGTTGACCTCATATGCACACTAATCCTTGGTAATGATGCTTTGACAACGTGCTAATGCGAGTTTGTGTGTATGTGTATGCTGTGATGTAATTCCGGGCCCTGGTATATTATGTACTTGAGATTGGAAGCTTTGCAGAGATTATGTTTGTGAAAGTAAAGAGGACTACAATTACACTGTAAAAATGTCCAGGCTGTTTTCTGTACAGTAATGTCTCTTTATAAACCTAAAATATCAATACAGATATCTGCATTAATGTCTGTGAAGAGTTTAAAATCAAGTATTGCCTTTTTAGAGTTCAACCTTTTCCCCAAATTGGGTAAATGTTCTGAAACACTCATATTTTTGCTTAAAAGGCATGTTTAATTGGTGCATAAAGATGTTCAAATTTACCTCACATCTGCCAGTGTGCACTAGCCTAGTGAACTAGACCAAATTCTTGCTTTGCAGAGTTTGGTCTAGGCACGCATCATAGGAACCCTCGCAGCCTGTGGCTGTCCAATCACAGCTCGCTATAGTTTTGGTTGGGCCAATCACAGCGCTCTATATTTTGGACCAATCACAGAGCGGGAGTAGCCGATGACGTCAGCGCTGCGGCCGCGAACCCAAGCAACATGGTGGCAACTCAGGAACCACGTTCGTTTGAAACGGCTTTGTCATCAACATTGGATTATTTAGACTCCAACGTGCGTAAGTCTGTCAGATATACTTAGCGGCTTCTAATTTTCATCAAACAAAGTAGTGCAATGTCCCAGTACACCTGATATTCGCGTGTTTTTCATACAAAAACGACAGAAATCATTGATGTTAGACGCCATTAATGACTCCCGCTTTTCTATTGCTGTGATTACGTCACGTTGTTCGTCACTCTGATTGGTCCTAGCGCTATCCAATTGCGTGCTGACATTTTGAAAGACAACCGTAGATCCCGCCTCACGACTGAGAGCCGTCAATGGGTCGTGGCCAGACTATATATACACATATATAAGATGGCTTACCAAACTAAGTGTGCACTGCATGCCTGACTAATTTTAAAAACTGATATATAGTCTTTCCAAGAAAGTTTCCACGCTGTAAATGATGATTAATGTAGCATGAGTTGCACAAGTTTGAATAATCTTTTGCTTCTGAAATTAATCCCTGTGTTGTGGCACTGTTGCAGAGGTAGATGATTTACAATTTAGAAATGTAACTTCCTCAGCAAAACAAAGTAATCCATCTCAGTGACAGAAATCAAACATTACCTCGAAACACTAACGCACACATGCACCAACATGCCAGTAAAACAGCTCCAGAGCAGCTGTAAGCGCCACTGTCTGCTTGTTCAGACACATCCGATGAGTGTGTGTGTATCTTTATCTATTCTTGGCCCTGTCTTTGTTGTTCATTTTGCCTTCAAGGACTTAGGGAGATTTACGCAAGAGACAAATAAAAAAGGACACAAGGACCACATAAATAACCACCCCAGAGGTCCAGACACACACATCTTGACACTCCACCTCATAGCTTTTACATCAGTGCTGTCTATGCTCTCACAATGCCTTGCAGAAACTGAACAAGCTTCTTCCATACACACATTGTACATATTTTAATATAAACTGACAACTTGTTCAGTGAGTCAGCACTGGCCCTTTTTTCATTTGTCTTTTCTGGTCCTATAAATCCATCAAAGGGTACATGTCCTCTCTTGACTGACAGCAGCGGCTTGTGACATCAGAAATCAGCTCTCCTCTGCCTGTTTTTTTTATTTTATTTGCTTATACATCGAATAAATGTTCACTCATTTTTCTGTGCAGGTCTGATGTGGTGGTGTTGTGCTTCTCCCTGGCTAATCCCAATTCCCTGCGCCATGTTCGGACCATGTGGTTCCCAGAGATCAAGCACTTCTGTCCCCGAACACCCATCATCCTGGTTGGATGCCAGCTGGATCTGCGCTATGCTGACCTGGATGCGGTTAACCGTGCACGACGACCGTTAGCAAAGTGAGACGCCTTCCTTTTCACTCTAAGATAGCTCCTACAATGTGGTTTCAGTTAGAATCACAAGCTTGGTTTGTCTAGTTAAAGTAGAGGTCAGTAACAGCAGCATGACGGTAACCAAATCCCTGCAGGATTTCATTGCTTCTTCACATTTTTAAACGTTTTTGCATGCATGTTTTTGCTACTTCATCCTTCTTTACAAGAGCACTTGCATCATAAACACCATTATCTCTCGCAGGCCCATCAAACATACAGATATTCTTCCTCCAGAGAGAGGCCATGAGGTGGCAAAAGAACTTGGTATTCCCTACTACGAGACCAGCATTGTTGCACAGTTTGGAGTCAAAGATGTTTTTGACAATGCCATCCGTGCAGCTCTCATCTCTCGCCGACATCTGCAGTTCTGGAAATCGCACCTTAAAAAGGTCCAGAGACCCCTTCTCCAGGCACCCTTCCTGCCTCCTCGCCCACCACGCCCTATAGTGGGCATCCCAGACCCTCCTCTCACAGACGGCGAAGGCCCTGACTCCCTTTTCTGTTACCCCCTCTGTGCAGATGTGCTCTTTGTTCTGCAGGGAGGCTCCTCTCGTGTCTTTGCACACAAAATCTACCTAGCCACATCCTGCTCCAAGTTCTATGACCTTTTCACCCTTGATATTGGCGGATTGTGTACAGGACTGAGGGGGGAAGAACAGAATGTTAAGGAAAACACAAAGAATGGAGAGGAGGACGAGCAGAGCAGAAGAGGAGCCAAAGAGCAAGCTGGACGCACTAAGAGTCTGGACATTGATAAAGATGGAGTAGACGGAGGAGTGAGGGGTCTAAACCGACCCCAGCTTCTCCATCAGGGATCTTTGAGGACTTCCCAGAGTGATAACGCACTCCCTTCTCGAGCCCAGTACTCCTTGGGAGCACTAGGGACTGGTCGAGCACTTTCTGGATGGGGAAGGGGTTTTCTAAGCGTGTGTCTGGAACACATTGATGATCCGATGACAGGACGACCTCGTCTAATGACCGTGGTAGCCATGGATGCGTTGATACAGGAAGAACCATTCAAGGTGAAACTACCATTTCTATTAAAATAAGTCTTATGTGAAGTGTCCTTAAGCGTTTTAAAGGTGTGTATTTGACCTCTTGGTTTGCTGTGACCTCAGGCAGTGCTTCAGTACCTATACACAGGCAGTCTGGATGAGAGTCGAACTGATCTGATGCAGGTGGCCACCATTGCAGAACTGCTCGAGGTGTTCGACCTGCGCATGATGGTGGCAAACGTTCTCAACAGAGAGAGCTTCATGAACCAGGAGATCACCAAGGCCTTCCACGTCCGCAGAGCCAACCGCATCAAAGAGTGCCTCAACAAAGGGACCTTTGCTGGTAAACTGCAATGCTAACTGGCCAATCTCAGTACTTTCCCCATCATTGTAGACGTTGTCCATGTATGCTTCGTCAGGAATATTTGTGAGCATGTGGGTGAATTTTTGTGTATGTGATGGAAAAGAATGACAAAAACAGGGCGATATTGCTTTTTTCCAGCACTGTCTTGCAGTCTGAAAATGTACCCTGAGTACATCTGATCTGTTGAATAACTTGTGCATTTTGTATGTTTGAGTCATTGTTTGGCTCGTTGACTGCTTGTTTACTTTGTTCATTCTGTTGCGTGTATTGTCTCGTGGTTACCACCCTAGCTTTTGTCTTCTTTACGTTGCCAGTCCCTGAAGTCTACTGAACCTAACCTTCGATTGTCTTCTCTCTGTAATGTGTGCATCTTCATAATTATAGTGACAGAAAACGTTATTTCAAAGTGCACATTTTCACCACCTTTAAAAACATTTCCTATGTAACCCCAAGACTAAACTAACACTGTTATTGCTTCACTTTACCTCTTGACCTTCTAGCATCCTCTACACAGCCCTGCTTTCCTTCCCATCCTCTGATCCGAAAGCTTTTCTGTCTCTGTGTCAATTTATCTCTCTGTTTGTGCGTGCGTTTGGGCATCTGCCTCGTTTGTCTTTCCCCCTCCATCTGTAGCTTGGGCTTCTGTGGCTTTCCACGAGATGACCGCTCTTTTCCCACCCCGGTTTCAGATGTGGTGTTCCGACTGGACGACGGCTGCCTGCCGGCCCACAAACCGCTGCTCATCTCCAGCTGTGACTGGATGGCGGCCATGTTCCGTGGCTCTTTCATGGAAAGTTACATTGAGGAGGTGAGTTCATTTGTACTGGATGGAATTACCTTTAAGCTTTTAGATGGGGTTCGATGTCTGAATCCTAAATCCTGGGAAAACAAACTCTTGGAAGCTCGGGATAGCTTCTGCAGCAGCAACTCAATCCCACAAAGCTTGTAAACGCTGATAAAAGACACGAAATAGGCTAAAATATACGAGCAACTGGGATAAGGTTTATCATTTTTGCTGACTCGTTCCTAAAAGAACACTGTGCAATACAAACATTATGTGTGCTGAAGGTTAGCTCTTTTATCAGGTTGACCTACAAACCTTTGTTTCACTTGCAGATGTGGTTGAAGGTCTAGAGTCACTCAGATGGCTGAGTACCTTCAACACACAATGAAGATAAAGAACACAGAATTTGCCTGTGAACACAACCCCACACCGTCCGTTTCCTAGAATCTTCCCCAGAGCTTACATGTGACATGTCTATAATTAACCCTGACTTCAACTTTACATCAAGTCAGCTGTTTCTTTAATAATCAACTAGTTTTGTTATGTGAACTTGACTTTTTTTGCCTAAACTGAAGCTTATTTATTTATGTAAATAAAAATTTTAATTGCCAGACTATAGTAGTTGTTTCTGTCAGCACGTATACGCAAATAAGCAAACACGCACAATGAGAAAAGCTTCCTGACTCACTTCCTGTTGCTGTCAAAGTCTGTTTGGTTCGCAAACCACAGACTGTGTGTTTTGAATGATCCTGTCAAGCTTAATTTGGTTATTTTTTTAGCTCTTGAAGTAGCAAAATGTTGCTTCAAGTGTGAAGCCATAACTTTATTGAAGACAGAAACACATGAGACATTTTTTGAGGGCTTCTGCCTGTAAAAGCTCAAGTACGTTTTGTTAAACGGTAATACGTCAAGAAAGTGGAGTCCTTTCTTTGTAAATCAGCATTTCCCGGGTGCATGGTCTAGTTGCCTCAAGTGTACTCTCATATGCCTCAGTTCCTTGTAATGCATGTTTCCTTGCTCCAACATAACCACAAAGGAAGTTCAAGCTGGTCTTTATGTTGATGCTCCTTGGTTTTTTATTACAGAACTCGATCCCAGCGGCTCATTTAAAAGGCTGCAGGTTTAGGTTCATAGAAGGGTTGTAAATAATAAATAAATGCCAAGAATTCTAGAAGAATTCTACGTCTATATGCTCCAACATCAACGTAGAGGAAAATGTGTTAAATTTGTATAGAATTTTACATCAAAAGCCTTTTTTGCTATAAAACAGCAAGTGCAATAATCGGAAGCTGCAGATTGCTGCCGATGATGATTTTAAGGACATCTGCATCACTGATTAAGAGGATTTGATATTTGCTGTAAGTGGGCTTCTGTTGTCAGTGGTTACCCCAAACACTTCACATAGCTGGCTATTATTTATGACACAATGCTGATAAAAGAGCAGGACCTTTGAAGACAGACTCAAAGAGTGACTGCACAATGAATTGCCCACATTTATATTGATGAACCATTTTTCTTCCTTTAATTGCATGTTAATCATTTCCATGTTGCAACAAAGTCTTTTGGGGCAAATTAGCAAAGACGATAAGCTGCAAACTACAGTCATCAGGCTTTTAAAGTTAATATTTTATGCTAGCTTGAATATTTTTTTAGCAAAGACTTAGTCAGTTTATCTAGAGATTTGTCCCTGCTGGACGATATCAGAAGATGATCAAATTCAAATAGTTTATTTGTACCCGAAGGTAAATTTGCTTTGCAGAAGAAAATCAAACACAATATTAAAAAAAACATTAAAAAAGGAAAAAACAAACAATCACAACATAAGGGGTACAACCTATTGAAGATGGTTTATGCATTATGAAGAAAAATCGGACTCTGGTAAATAATTTCCGTGGATTCATATAAATGATTTCTTTTTCCTTGGCATTCATTATTTTTTGATAGAACTTTGTTCTTTGACCTATTACATAAAAAGCTGTAACTCCATAACTGAGAGAGTCATGTGTGAGCCGTCCTGTGCCATCCTATTTTTGTGCTCATGCCACACTTCATTCTCAGAGTTTTTCTCTGCTCACACATCTCTGTGTAGTTGTGTGAAAATGGACTATTCTTTTTTTGTACAGAACAGCACAGATTCTGTTTTTGGAACAGATATATTATCATTATTTATAGGTTAGTGGAGATAGCAGTGTAGCAAATGAGATTTAATGTTCCAGTCGATATTTTTTTTAGATTTTTACTAAACAGAACTTTGTTTAACCTGCACAGCTCCTTTTTTTCAGTCCACAGGAAATAACCTTCACTTATTTAACTGTTTCTTTTTCCTCCCTTAAACTTTGCATCTAATCTGTGACGACTCATTGCCGGTCTTTTCTATATCCACGTTATTTTTGAGTAGCCTCATGGAGAAACGCTGATGCTAGCAACATCCGGTGAGATACCGGAAGTAAAATGGTAAATGGTCTGTATTTGTATAGCACCTTCTTAGGGTTCTACAACCCCCCAAGGCGCTTCACAACACAATCAACTCAATTCACCCATTCACACGCTGGTGGGGATGAGCTACGATGTAGCCACAGCTGCCCTGGGGCGCACTGACAGAGGCGAGGCTGCCGAGCACTGGCGCCACCAGTCCCTCCGACCACCACCAGCAGGCAAGGCGGGTTAAGTGTCTTGCCCAAGGACACACAGCAGCATTCTCTGGCCGGAGCCGGGATCGAACCTGCAACCTTCCGATTACTGGACAACCCGCTCTACCTCCTGAGCTACTGCTGCCCAAGTAGCACATACTCATTGGTTTGCATTGTGAGGTTTTGTTGCTAGTAGCAGTTTATTTGAACATTTGAAGAGGATTTAAAAAAATATTTACCCCCGAAAAATGTAGTCACGCGCCTCGGGAAGATGTTGCACTGTTCGCGCTTGTACTAACAACCAGAAAAAATTAAATCTGTAGCTACAAGAGCGATATTGAGAACATGCACCTCCAGAGTGAGAGCGCGTGCAGCTGCGAGCGTCGGTACGGTTCTCGCTGCCTCTCCAGAGATGAGGAACCCAGAAGGATGTGGCTGAAAAATCTTAACTTGAAACCACCACAAACTTTATTTGTGCGTTCCTTTCATTTTATTGTGAAAACCCCCAGAGAGGAACACCCGCATCCTACTTTGTAGTTGGATATGACAAAACTCCAAAGAGACGCCGAGTAGTAAAGAGATCTGACAGCAGTCTCACAACAACAGGAATTATTTCATGTGTACAATTTTCTGAATAGTTATAATTTAACGTGCATTTAGACTGCTGTTTTTAACCTAAAAGTGCCATCCTGCTGTTTGTATTTCACCTGATGTAGAAACTAAAACCTAGGCTTGGTGATGAGGGATTTAAGGCTCTGACTCGGCTCTACGTCTGCTTTTAAGTAAATAAGATTGTGCCCCACCTCTTTCAACAAAACACAACCAGCATTATTACTATGTAGGTACTGATAAGCCTCAGAGCTTTTAAGATTGTTTATTGCCTCGCTGTCAGACGCAACTGAGTTTAGAAAGTAGCTAAAATGCTACGTTACGTTAGCTTTGGCCAGACTTTAAGATCATCCCCTCCACTTCTCTGCTTCAGTAGGCAGACGGAGTGCAACGGTGTCCCGTTTGAGCTGTGACAGCTGGTGTTCATGCATGTTTTCAGTCTCTAAAAGCCCATAAAAAGAGGATTAGCATGAAGGAATCGCTTCATCTCAATGTAAACAAATGCGGACCTGAAGTTGCTTGCATCTTTCACGCAAAGCATCACGGGCCGTAAGAATAACGTGGATACCTGCAGTAGATGTTTCTTTTTTTAGTCAGTAGAGTAAGTTGTTTCAGCTCTTTCTTTTCATTTCTTGCCTTTATTTTGAAAGAGCATGTTCACTGAGCCTTCCAAGAGACTCTAGTCAGATAAAGTCACAGATCTACGTCACGCTATTAATTAGCATTCATCAGCTCACCCATCTTGGCTCACAAACAGGGAAGCCTTTATTCATTTTTGCAGCCAGGAGACAGCAGAGCGTGTCTCGGCTAGTAGAAGCTAACCATTAGCATTAGCAACTCCACTACATGGCAGAACTCCTTCAGGCTTGTGTGGAGATAAAACATCAACGTTGCAGAGCGAATGGAGGCAGTGGAAGAAACGCACTGCTGTTTGCCAATCAGAGGCAAAATGTCCGAGTATCATGAATAATAATGAGTAACCCTGACTTTGCACTTGAGGCATCAGTGGCACAACAGCATCAGAATGTCGCTACTTCAAATAGAATCCAATAAAGTCTATAGGGATGATCCAAACTGGCCGCGGAGCAGAAATATTCAGGCACTTCCCAGAAGCAGCTCGCTGCACTGCGACGCTAAAGATAGGATCGGTTTCAATTTTTGCCATGAGCCGCTTCTGGGACACGTCAATTTCTGCAGTTAACATAGGGCTAGAAAGGAAATCACACATGGTGTAAAAACGTCCCGTAATTTTCAAAATAAAAGACTATTGCAGTGATGTGATTTCATATCTATGTAGATTACATCAATACATGTGACCTAATGGCTTATTTACTTCCAGCATCTTTTGAGAAGTGTAGTGGTGTGTTTTTTATGGGTTTAATCCTGTAAGTGGAGAGGAACAACATTATATATAACATCAAACAGTGATATCAATGTGATTTCCTTCTTCTTCTGTAAATGGAATAAACAAACCGTGACCTATGAAGTCTCAAGGGATTTTGTGGTCTGGCGAGGAGGATGGCGGAGAAGCCACTCTGCGGCTGAGACTCTCACGGTGTGCTCAACAAATCACGCGAGTAAACCATTCCGTTGCCGTTCCACGCCGTTGATGCCTCCGGTGTGAATTTGGAGTAAAGCTTGGGTTACGCAGGTACATTCCACGCGGAAATGAGACGCGAGGACTCAGGCCAAGACGACTTTTGCAGCGTTTATCTTTCCTTGGCTTGTCCCCGCTGTGAGCCAATATTCTCCCAGACTGTAGGGGGCAGCATAGGACTCTACAGCATGCATACAGCACACAACAGCCAGTCCGCCATGTTTTTCTGCGCGGGACCGTCCACGTAGTTAGAAAATTTCCTACGTGCGCACTGCAGAAACTTTGGGCCGCATGGAGGGGTGTGGTTGCTGAAATGACATAATTTGGTCGCGTGCAGCTGTGCAGACCTCACTGATGCGTCAAGCATAAACCCTGCTGTTTTCTTCTCCCTCACTCCTCTGACTAACTTCTACATCCTGAAACAGGAGCTCCAGAGTTTTTTTTTCCACAAAGAGCGACTCACAGGGCATTTTTATACTAGAGACCACTGCAAATGTATTAAAAAATAATGATTGAATGAGCGCTTTAATCATCTCTGTAACATTGTTTTGTTCTACACACTTCATTCAAATAAAACTGTATTAGGCTAATTGACCTTTACGATGAGGAAGTAAAAGAAAGTACTGTTCAGTGCAGAGGAATTCAAATTAATTTAGCTTTATTTCCCCACATTGAGATTTTTTTTTATTAGGCTATAAAATGCTTCAGTGATGGAGCAATGAATTATGTAATAACTAAAAGAAAATTAAAAGCTAACAAAGCACTAGTGAAATAAATATTACAAACTACAAATTGGGCATAAAATTCAGAAATAAGACAAACATAAATGACTCTAAAGCACAAAAGTCAGTGTTCTGTTAGATTAAAATGAGTCATTATTGAGTAAATTTTTTTTCAACATAGTGGGAATAATCAAAAACTGATCTCTACAGAATCCACCGTCATGTTGGTGTTGGCTTTACTATTTATTATTATTATTTTTATTCCGAGAGGTCGCACTAAGCTGACATTCTGGTAATTGGTTATGAAAGTGAAGACCATAAAGGGCCACAGTGGGTAGACTGAGAGCTCCCAGAGGGGTCAGGTCATCACTCTCATAAACATTTACCTTCCACCCACCCTCCTGGGGCTTCACCTCCATCCTCTACAGATGAATTAGTCTGGTGTGGTAATGAAGCCACAGATTTAACTATCTGAAATGGGAGGCCACATGAAGAAGCCCGGTGACAAATCTCATCGGTCACTCAATTATCAGTAGTAGAGTTATATAATAGTGTTTCCTGTTGCAAAGAATATTCAAAATAACACTTGTTCTTAATTTAAATGAGTTTATTGGATCATATGTGGGTTTCAGACAGAAATATGGGGAGCTTTTAAGGTTACTGGAGTTCTGCTGTAAGAACAGTGGGTCAATTTATATCATAAATGTGTCAACTCTAACTTTTTTTCCTCAGTTTGTTTATAAAATATTTAAAATTATAGGACTAAAGTGTAAATCTAATCTAGTTTTCAGTATTAATACAAAGATTGGTGAACATATACACATTAGTGTTTTTTGGTCTAGGACACTTTGAGTAGAACTGATTATGATAAAAATGAAGCCTTATTATGACCTGAGGTATATGAGGATTATTGTTCAAAAACATTTTTTATATGTTTTTGAATGTGTTGTCATGTTTTCCTTATTTCCTCTTGATGTGGTTATTTTGCAGGTTTCCATTCCCAACACCAGTGCAGCCTGTATGCGCGGGGTGCTCGAGTTCTTGTACTGCGGTCTACTGACACCATGTCCAGGTTTGGAGCCCATAGAACTAATTATTCTAGCCAACCGGCTGTGTTTGCCACGCCTCGTCGCCCTCACCGGTAAAGACCAATATAGGCTCCAGACACAAAAGTTATAACTTCACAAAGAATGGGAGATAACGTGCAAATAATAAACATGGTTCTAATAATTCTGTGCATTTTTAGAGCAGCACGCTGTGGAGGAACTTCTCCAGCAGGCAATGAAAGGAACCGACATCGATGGACAAGTGTTGGCTTATCTTGAGCTTGCACAGGTGTGGTCTTACATCTGTATTTGTAATCCTTCGTATTATCAGTTTTTTTGTCTGATCATATAAGATTTAGTTTTATTTGAGTTTGTATTTAGCTTAAATATTAACTCATTTGTTTCATGTCACAGTTCCACAATTCCAAACAGCTGTCTGCTTGGTGCCTCCATCACATCTGCACTAATTATAACAGCATCTGCCGCAAGTTTCCCAAAGATATGAAGGCCATGTCTCCAGGTATAGTGCACTCCTTCCTCTCTTGAGAATTTGCTTCTTTCAAACTGTTTACTTTGTTTTTCTGTTTTAAAGAACTCTCTATTGAAGAACTGCAGCTAGAGAAGTCTTAATATTAAACATTTGGTTTGAGTGGGAGCATCGTTTTTGTGGGGGATTTTTTTTCAGTCTGCGAAGAGAATTATGTAATGCAAAGATAAATAATAAAATAAACTACACCTCTTGCTGTTGTTTAAACGAGAATCCTGTATCATGCTTTAGCACAAGCGTTTACTGTGGAAGTCCTAAAGAAGAAGTTCACTGAGAAGTTTTTTACTTGTTTTTGAAATACGATCGTTCACTCTGAGTTTAAAATGCAGGCTGAATGTGAAAATAGTCTTCTACCCCTATTCCCTGCATTAGACGCTGATAGAAAATAGACAGGGAAACACTCTGGTCAGAAAAAAGCCTGTCAGATTTCTGTCATATTGGAAATTAGCATTCATGGACTCATCCATTTTGGCTCACAACCAGAAGGCTCTGTGGATTTTTGCAGCCAGGAGAGAGAAGAGCGCGTTTCGGCTAGGAGAAGCTAATTGTTAGCATTAGCTACTTCACAAGCATGGCAGAACTTCAGGCTTGTGTTATTTGTGGAGATAAAACGTCAACGTTGCAGAGCGAACGAAGGCAGTGGAAGAGTTGTGCTGCTGTTAGCCAATCAGAGGCGAGATATCCGAAAATCATAAATGCTAATGACTCCAAGACCATTTCTCAATACCAAAGTATGCTAGTATAGTGTACGTTCTTGCATACTTGGCAAGCACAGCAGAAACTACAGCAAAAAAGGATGTCTAGTTGATGTCTAGTTTCTCTCTTAAATAACAAAATAACAATGCATTTTTTATTTGTATAATATTTGGCCCACTTTTTATCAAAATTGATAAAATAACAGCATTGCATGCTGTTAAATGAAGAAAAAAAGTTTTTTTTCCATACCTGTTTAAGGCAACTCTTTTTTTTCCGATAGTGGATTAACTAATTAGCATTTTGTGGTATTATGAAGAGTCAAAAAACAAACACACACAGCAAATTTTAACTTCATTTTTATACTTGTATTTTTGATATAAAAGTACTACAGTTATGAGCTGTCTGCAGAAGGATGCATTGATGCATCCTAGACACAATGGGTGGAGCAAGAACACATCCGGGAACTTTGAGCGTACTTGCTATGATACGTACTTAGGATTTGAACAGTACTTGGGTAAATGTTGATAACGTTTTCCAAGTATGTGAGTACACAAGTTCAGACGAGTACACATATTGAGAAATGGCCCAAGACTCCAGCTTACTTCTACTTCCTGAAACAGGAGTGCAGTAGCTTTTTTTTCCCACAAACAACTCACAAGGCATTCGTTTATAAAAGAGACCACTGCAAAAGTATTGGAATAACAAGTGAATGAGAGCTTTAACAACAAGCTTCCCTTAGTCTAATTATATTGTATTTGCTTCCCTTCCTTTAGATAACCAGAAGCACTTTGAGAAGCATCGCTGGCCTCCTGTGTGGTTCTTGAAGGAGGAAGACCGCTACCTCCGCTCGCAAAAGGAGCGCGAGCGTGAGGAAGAGATCCTACGTAAGCAGCACACCAAACGGGGCTGGTGTTTCTGGAGGCACCCATCTTCTTCTCCACATGTCTCCTGAAATGTCCCCCCTCCTCAGACTCTTCACCCAGACCTGGATGGTCCCTTTTTAGGTTTCTAGAGGAGGGTGGGATCAGAATGCTCTAATCTATGGGGAAATAACTCTCAGTGCTAATAATCCTGAATGTCTGCATGCACAGGGAGAGTGTTTGTGCCTCTTTATTGGTGTGGGTGACAAACATGAGTTCAGCAGAAGGGGTTTTGCATGAATGAGTGAGTTTATGCTTCCAGGTTGAGTGCTTCACAGACACCCTGATCTATAGGGGCCAATCGCAGTGCAACAACCCCCCCCGGTCCTCCAATGCTTTGTCCCTGCACCAGCACTCATAGTGACTTAATCTTTGAGTGATTGGACAGGATGCAAGGGCTTTCAGTCTCTCAGTCTTCAACCTTCACAATGACCTTAATAATTACACACACCCCTTGAGCTCCCTGTAAGGTGTGTGTGTGGGTACCTCTGCCTTCACTTTTGTAGAGACTGTTAGCTTACACACACATCTACAACCACTTTCATATTCATAATCCACCCCATAAAGACCAGCACTCGATGCACAGGAACTAACACCGACAACAAATCTCTTTTTTCTGCATTTTGGGACACTTTTCAGGGGAAATGGTGCAGTCCACTCCTCGGAGGGGAACAGTTGGTGATAACAACTCTCATCAGGGGGGTTAATCACACAAATGAGCTCACATATGGTCTCAATGTTGCCCTTAGTGTCCATCACCCAGCCCTGCATCTTTTAACTCTTCTTTCTGCAGAAGAAGAGGAGAGCAAATGCAGGCTCAAATGCTTTTAGAGACCATCACACAGCCACTCTATAGCACTGATGGCTGCAAAAAGGGCTAGCCTTACTTGATACCTCTGCCACAGAGGAGAAATGGATCCAGTATTAAATGTTCTCAGCCACCGCGATGCATTGAAGCACCTAAGCGACACCACCAGGGGGCCACATTGCTCATGACCCAACAGGTGGGGTTTTTTGTACTTTATTTGCTATTATTTTGAAATTATCATTATATCTTCAGTCAACTGCAAACATTTTCAAAATAAAAGAAAAAGTACAAGCAATTAATATTGGCAGAGTTTAAATCAAGCATGCTAAAGTAAATCTCATAATTTCTATACCAAAGCTGCAGTTCTTCCTTAACTTTTTACTGTTTTCCAGTTTTTAAGTTTTTTTTTAAATGGAAGTATGGATGGATAAGAAACAACATTTGCAGAAGAAAACAGTCTTAGGTTATATTTGACTTTCTTATTTTGGGGTGGTATTTTCAATCTTTGGTGTCAGGAGAAAAGTGTCACTTCAAGACATGGCCTTCGGTTCCTGCTGCTGGAATTGAAAACGGTGCTTAAAACACTAACGTCCACGTGAACACACAGACTTTGGTTACTGTCTCAATCTTTGGTATTTATTTGTAAAGAACATGTAGAAATGTAATCATATTTTGATAATTTGATATTTCTGGTAGTTTTAAACTTTAATTTGCCCTTTTTCTGTTTACTAATAGTCATAACTCATTTTAGAGGCTGAGAAATGCTAGTTTTACAAAATGCATACATGTTTTCCCTTTTCTTTTCAAAAAACAAATCAATTTGCTTGACTCTCTGTTGATCAGGAATTTTTGTCACCTTGGATTGAATTGCATGTCTTGACAGTTGCTGTTCGAAGCAGTTTGAGCAAATTGGATGTTTTTTTTTTCTCCCATGAAGGGTGCTAATTTTTTGGGGTTTTGCACAAAATGTAGAAAAAAAAAAAAAAAAAAAAAGGTGATGGTGAATTTCCATTAGCACGTTTGCTATTTGTGGGTTTGCGCCCCTCAGCTTTCCCCCAGTCAACTGTTGGAGCTAGATAGATGGATGGTGTGAGACATGTGGTGTGTTCCGGCGTTTTCCACAGGAGGTGTGTAAAGTAATTTTCAGCTACTAGAATAGAAGTCGTATAGAATCTCACTTGGTCCAAGTGAGAATTGAGTTGATTCGTCTCCAGAAGGAGGACGTGTAGAGTAGAAATGAACAAATCTCAGGCAACATTAGTTGCATCTGATGTCCATTAAAATAATTTTGTGGTTAATTGAAAAGTCATCCCAGTGCAGTGCTTTGGGAAATTAGAAATTATTACCCATCAGGCCTCGTTTCTTGGTCCACGTGCCTTATAGTTGGACAACAGTAAAGCGGAAATTTAGCAACACCTTAGTTTGCACTTGCAGACTGGTTCTGCAGTGATAAATACAGAAGATCAAGTCATAAAATAAACAAATTCAAGATTAAGGTGTTGCATTACGCACTCTCAGCAATGATCTTTCTTCATTTAAGAAAGGGAAATTTTTATGCCAACTTGAGCCATGCCTTTTGCATATTTTGGGGCCTACTGTTTTATGCAAAGTGACTTTTAAATACTGTGCAGTAGGATAGTTTGGTCTAATCATAAAGCCTTAGATTAGGATGTTGTTTCCCTACATCGGGACATTAGATTAGTGTTTCTTCACTGAGCAGATGATCAAGAGGTAGCTGTTAAAAGACTTCTGCAGTAGAACTTTAAAACCACTGACTGTGAGAATGCAATTTAAACTTTTTTTATTAAAGAGGCACTGGCTGGCCTGTGCGCTGAGAGGGTGCAACCACTTTTGAAATGTAGTGAATTTGCATGGTACCCTGACTTTGTCAGAGCAACCTTTATGTTGTAATGCACTTTCTTTTTCCTTTCCGACTGTACTGTTCTGTATTTAGCCTCCATTTATAGTGAAGTAGGATCGTTTTTAAACCGTCTGACTGTAGCATGAAATTTCTGCCCGTTCTTTAAGTTTCTCTGAAGTTGCTCCCTGGAGAAAATGAATAATGGGACTTATTTGGCTTCCCCCCCCCCCCCCCCCCCCCCCCCCCCCCCCCCCCCCCCCACAGAGGTTCTTGTCTTGCTAGATGACTTATTTTTTCCACGTGTTTTATAATAAATTTCAGCACAACTTAAAGTAGCAATGAAATATTTGTAAGCTGCTGGGACATCCACACTAAACAGAACGTCTGTTGCCACAGCCGTCCCATGCATGCTCTTATTGCAATTATTACAGTAAATGAAATTTAAACTTGTGATGTGAAAAAAAAAAGTTGGTCTTGGGGTATGACGATGGAAAGCAGAAAAATACAATAATGGAATCCTAACGGGCTTAAAGCCAAACATGTTTGGATTTAGTTGCATGAATTGATGTTGGCATGGTGCAGGTTTGTGGGTGGCATTACCTTGTGTACAGATGAGTTTAAAGGCGCAATATGTAAGAATTCTACAATCAAATAATCACAAAAAATCTAAAATCTCAATCATGTTAGAAGGAAAGTTGCATTGAAAAAGATTTAATTCTCAGCCAGCTAGGGGGTTTGTTAGTTTTTCTCCTTTGAAAAAAACAAAAGAGGAATGTAGTTACTGTTTATATCAGCGAGTTTAGGAGGTTGCCGCGTCTCCGGTGAGCTAGTGCTCATTTGTAATTCGAGACAGGCAAAAAGTTCCAGAGTCATTTAAAGAACTGAAGCCAGTAAACAGGAGCGACCTAGAAGTTATTTCTTGTACCCCTAAGAAGCCACAACATCCTTTTGTTTTACTCTAATATCGAATGAAGCAGGCTAGAGGCTAAAGTTGAGTTAACAATGCTAACGGTGAATCAGAAGAGCAAATAGTCTGCGCTTAAAATATTTCAAGCTACTTTTTAATTCCCAACAAACTGATATTACAGTGAACTGCATTGGCACTTACACACTAGTATCAGCTCCACTCCGCTCCTCTGCGCCCACCCATCCTGGCTGCGTTCGTTCCACACTGCCTTAGAAATGTGAACATAATTGAGCACATGGGCAGTCTCCAAAATCGGTGTGAAAAATTGGTGCGAAGATAACAGTGATATCATGAGCGCATCTCCGAGCATGTGGGCAGGGCAAAAGAGTTCGGAGAAGTCTGCAGTGTCTTCCTTAGGTGGCCTGAGCAGTCTTGTGCTTTTGGAGACTGTCTGACTGTGATATTGCATCCTGCTTTGCTGTGTGTGGCAGCACTGTGTGTGTGTGTTCCTCAGACAGAGAAAAACAGCTTCAGTCAGAGGCTCGTTAACTCCTCAGCATCCAGAAAGATTATGAAGAGCGCATGCGGGAAGCCCCCGCGGACTGATTCTGGCTAATCGGAGGCTCCCCCTAATGGTAGGCGTGAATTTCAGCCAGTCAATCAGTCGGCAGTGGGTGTGTTGGACCGGTTTCGGTCCAAGGCAGACTGCCTTGGGAAGAGGACTGAAAACACATCCGGTTTGGTGCGGGAAATTCCCGGGCTACCTGGAACACAAGTTGCCCTGACTAGGCCGTGTGGAGCTGATGCTAGTGTGTAAGTGCCATATGTGTGAAGCAAATAATGAGTCAATCGTGGCGTATTACTTACTTTAATAAGTTGTTCAGAATAATAACAGCAAGCTAACAAAACTAACGGCAAGACGACAAACACTTCCTGTGATGCTGGAGAAATATTACCATAATAAGTGTAGTAAGTGCTCCCTACCGTAAAACACCCAAGGGTGCTAGCACCAGATATGACAATGTATTTATCAACTTGCTGTGTATGACTCGTCTTTTCTTGTCATCTAGAATCTTCTGGTGCTGATCCGTAACTGGAAACAGCCATGAATCTCACGGAACGGTAGCAAGAAAGTGGTTGCAGTAACCAAATTTGACCACAGGATTTCATTCTTACTTGATTCTTACATATTGCACCTTTAAGGTTCCTCAATGCTCTTAAAGATTTACTGGGAAAGATCCAAAAATCAAGACAATAAAAGCATGTTTATTCTTATTCAGCCCTTGATATTCGATCTACAAGCCAAAGTTAGACCTTCTCACATTGTCGTAATTTCCCATCATCTTTTGTACTGTCATTTTACTTTTGACATTACGGTTCTTCCTACTTTGCAGGCCAGATCTCCTGACATTATAGTGAAGCCTAGTGACTGGGAGAACACTTTTATTTGTCTCCTCTCCTGTGCCTTCAGTGAAATCTCACTTGATGCACCAGTAGCCATCTGGGCTCAGATTAAGCCAAGAAACACACGTAAGCATCGAAATACCCGTAGGTAGCTTCTGTTGATGGAGAATAAACTCAAGTGGATTATCACTTAGGTCTGTAGTCACTAGATATTTGGACGAGGATGATCATTTTAGATGATCGAACTGGACAAGGTTAGGTCATCTATGCCAAAGCTATGCAGCAGATGACTTGAGTGTTGGATTGTTAAAGGAAACCCAGCAAACGAGCAATTTTAGAGAATCAGTTCTTCACTCTTCCAGGTGCCTGCACTTTCTATTATGTAGCCTACTAAGACTTTTTTGTATGCTTTCTCTATATTTACCAGTTTTATCGATTCTCTGTGTGTGCCTGTTTGTTCTCTCTAAGCCAAATCCAGGAGTGTACTCTTATTGCTTCCATTATTTGACGTTAACTACATTCTGTGTCCTTTAAGTTGGAGTACAGTATTTGATTCATGAATTGTTGTATTAAAGGCACATATTAGCAGTGATGTATGTATTTTGTTTTAATGAAAGTGGTAATTATCTGAAATGCAGCACAGTGTTGTGGATTTGATAGAATTGGAAATAACAGTTTTTTTTCTTTTTTTAATGCTCACCACTCTGTATGTATTAACTAAGTTACTGTATACATAGGATTGTATGGAGTCATTTATATTGACATGGTGTAATTAACTCCTGGTCTATACTGTAATTTCTAAGTGGATCGTAACTACTGTATAGTATTGTTATGCACTTTTGCTTCCATTGACTCATACGTCTGTTAATTACATGTAATGCTCATGTTATGTTATGTTTAATACGGTAAGAGTTAAAAGAAGAAGAGCACACCTCTCTCACAAACTATTAAGGGCTTTTAAAAAGAAACAATCAGAATGTTTTACTGCTGTTGCAAAAAGAAAAAAAAGTTTTGAAATGAAAAATTTTGTAATTTTTTGGAACCACTGTGATTTGTACAAAACATTAAAGAGAAAAACAAATGTAGAAAATATGTTTTCTTCCTTTTTGCCATTTCAGTATTTTGATGTTTGACTTGAATTTTATTAAAATGGTTAATCTTTTGAACTGGTCTCCCTTATACTGTATGTTGTGTGCACATCTAGGAAGAATATCAGTTTAAAATTTATAGATATATGGATAAAGTTGTCTAGCTATAGCTTCAGCTAATTGAACTAAAATATGAAAAAAATATTTAAAAATTTCTGAATATGAAAATAGATGGATTAAATTTAGGATTATCAATTGAAAGTGATTAATCATAAAATAAAAGCTGACTTAAATACACCCTGCACAGTGTAAAACTGTTCTCTAGTATCAAGTCATTTAAAATCTTATGCCCTTTATTATCAGAAAACCACAGAGTATTCCTGTTAGTGTACCAAAGTTCAGAAAGAACTGATTTCATAAACCTGCACACAATAATAAGTTGTCTGAGAAAATCTAATATTTACACTTTAAAGTACTACTATAGCTCATATGCCCCCCCCCTCCCCCCCCGCACACACACACTATACATTTATGTATTTTCAAAAAAAATAGAAAAGAAGTGAAAAAAAAATGTATTTGATGTGAAAACAAGAGGGGACAAAGAAAATGTGTAACATCTCCTCACCGAAAAAAATGATAAGAAAAAAGAGAAAAACTTCCAAAAGAATTCCAGCAGTATCACAAAAAAATTAACAAAAAATTGGGTAATTTTTTGTTTCTTGTATTTAAGGAGGTATTTCCAAGATATTTGGCACCCTTTAGGTATCATACACACTGGGATGTAATCTTTATATTTCATGCAAACACGCAACTGTTAGGAGATGCTGACCAAAAAAATCACAACAAAAAAAAACCATTTCAATAGAGTTCTACAGAGACGACGTGGAAGCAAAAAATGTCTGCAATGTTTTTTTTTTTGGGATTTCTATGGAGATATCCTTCTGATTCCCATTGAAAACCCTGCAGAGTGAGACAGTGTGTGAATGCTGCAGTTTAACCTATGTACCACCAAGCGTTGGTGGGTTTATGAAGCACTCTGCCACTCTACTTTTTCCAGTGAGGAGCATGAGTGAACATGAAGTGTGGAAAAGTCTATATTTTCCTGAAAATGTCTATAAAGAAAAAATCAGAAAAAAGAGTCACATCTACCATGGATGAAATCATAACATTTATAAATTAATGCAGCAATAGGTAAAGAAATAAAGTGCAAAGAAGCACCATTGTGACAGTTATGTAACACCTGTGGAAATGTGTGTTTTGTGCCTTTTTATTGCCGCACTAAGAAAATATGTTGTCATAAATAACATTTTAGCTTCAAAAATGTCAGTAGACTAGAATAAAACATCAAAAAAAATAATTTTCCACAATTTCTTATATCTTAAGCCTCCAATTCATGCAAACCCATACACAGAGTTTGATCCAGTTGTGCCACCTAGTGGTGGAAAAGGAAAGAACACCTGCAGAATCCCCTTTTGTGCTAAAATGATACCTGACTAATAAAATAAACACAATCTAAAATTTTAAAATGGTCATTTATATTTGCTCAAAACTTCAGAATAAAGTGGGTCTGAGTCCTCAACTTCAAGATTTTCTTCCCTGAACTTATGAGTCATCAAACTCAGCGACTTTTAATGAAGTCTCATAAAGAAGCACATAAACCCACAGAAACATGGGAGCAGAGGTTGTCATGGAGATGTTTAGTGACGAGGCTGATGAGCTGCATCTTTACAGTAATCTCAACAGACGGTGGCCATTGCAATGGGTGGAATATTTGAGTCCGTCTGCTATTTTGACGTGTGTGTGTCATAGTCAGTCTTCTCTGGAAAAAAAGGATTGCACCAGTTGAACCAGTCGTGTTTTAACAGGCGGTGACGTAAATCAGATTTCCTTTGATTCTCCAGTTTATGGAGGGATTAGATACGTTTTCATAGCAGAAACCTCATGGTCACCAGCATCGGGTTAGCGCTGATTACAGACCTCCATTCTGTATCACCCGTTTCAGACGTGGGCTGTGTTCACATTTCCCACAATCCCTACCCGTGCTGTTGCACCCGAGCTTTGTAGAACACAACTTCAGAGTCACAGAGAAGAGCTGACATCACCACATCTGGATGTCATTTCCTTTGGCTCTCTTGAGAGCAGATAAGAGGAGTTTAATTGAGAGAAAAACAGACACTTGTACAGTAGAGAGCTCTCAATATGTTGAGGGATTTTTGGTCAATCAACAGATAAATTTGTCCCTGGAGATGACGAAGGAGGAGAGAGGGGCAGATGTAAATCATAAAGAAGAGAGACAGATGTGCGTGACTCAATCATAACTAAAACAGAGCATTTCAGAGACCATATTAGCATCTAAAAGCAAAGATATGACCACATTTTCAAAGGTTTTATGGGTGAACACAAACAAGCGTGTGTAATTAACATTCTTATAAAGAGCAGGTTCACAAAGAAACTGTTTTTACCTGTTTTTTTTTAAATGATTGGTCACTCTGAGTTTTACATGTGGATTGAAAGTGACAATAGTCTTCTACCCCTATTTCCTGCATTAGCTGCCAAAAGAAAATAAAAGGAGAAATGCTCCGGTCAGAAAAAGGCAACACAGATCTACATCACAATGAAAATTAGCATTCATGGAGTCACCCATCTTGGCCCGCGACGGGGAAGGCCGTTGTTGATTTAGTGTCCAGTAGAGAGCAGAGAACATCTCGGCTAGTAGAAGCATTAGCAACTCCACATCCCTGTGGAACTCCTTCAGGCTTGTGTTATTTGTGAAGATTAAACATCAAAGTTGCAGAGCAAACAGAGGCAGTGAAAGAGCTGCGTTGTTGTTGTTAGCCAATCAGAGGCGAGATTTCCAAATATCATGAATAATAATGAGTACACAAGGTGTCCATTTATACTCTTGACCACGTCAAATTTATTGAAATAATGAGTGGATGAAAGCTTTAAATAAACTTCACACACTACCAGGTGTAAAAAAGAGGTGAGCTGATTCAGGGACAGAACATTCCTTTTTATATTCAAGCCTCGTGAAAGGTAATGGTGTTGGTCCAGTACTCTCCAGAATCTGCTGCTCCTTAACCACAGTTCTTCTCTTGCACTAATAACTAAACACAAACATAACACCATGGTGTCATTTCATCCCGGGAAGGCAAATTATTAAGTTGAAAGTTCAAAAGGGGGGCAGGCTACTCAGAAATGATCATGTTTGTGCAGAGAAGAGAATGTGATTTCACACTGCACAGAGTAAGTGTGTGTGTGTGTGTGTGTGTGTGTGTGTGTGTGTGTGTGTGTGTGTGTGTGTGTGTGTGTGTGTGTGTGTGTGTGTGTGTGTGTGTGTGTGTGTGTGTGTGTGTGTGTGTGTGCGTGTGTGTGTGTGTGTGCATGTGTGTGCACAGTGCAGCTCGAGGGAGTGATATCTCAAGGCTGTTGTGAAGGCACATAGCTGAGCAGTGACCTCACCTGGAAGCCAGACGAGAAGACACCCAGATTCACAGAGTATGTTAAGATCTCTCACTCCATCCGTCTGTCTTGCAAAGACCAAAAAAAAAGGAAAGTCTGACTTTCTTGCACCTTGTCTTTCATATTTATCTTTCTGTCCTCTTTTGTTTCCAGCTCTGCTTTTCACCTCGGATATTTCCTTCCCTTTTCCTGCCTGTCTAGTTTCAAATCTGATTTCAATGGAACTTTATTGTGTTTTTCACCCTCAGCTGCTGATAACTACACGAGTTTGCCTTGATGGATAAATGTGAGTAAGTTGCTGGTGTTCCTGCATCTACCTCATCAACCCTGGTCTCAAACTTCCACTGAATCATGACCATGACCATGGCAGGATTAAATAATCTGATCAAAGAGCCTTGGGGCTTTTGTGACAAAATAGGAACGAGGTATTAGGAAGAAAATGCAAAGCTTTTTTTTTTAGAACTCTCGAGTTCCAAAAAAAGCACACTCAAGTGTTTATTACTGCAAATCAGACACATTATGCGGTATAAAATGTTGAACTCTTGAATTGTTCATCTGTAATTTTGCAACATCTGTCAAACAAAAATATCTAAATATACTGATGTCACTTACATCAACCACCTAAAACACAAATATGACAGTTTAGCTTTAATCTTTAGATATTATCACAATACTGGTAACACAATTTGAAACACATTTGGATTTAATCTTGAAAAATATGTGCACTGTTCAAACAACTGAGATCACTTGGAAACCTTTTTTTCTCTCATGATATGAGTCTGAATAGCAAATAAACAGGACATGCAGACATTATCAGAGTCATAAATCAGGAGTTTATTGCAAAAGATGAAAGTTCTCTTCAGACTTTGCTTTCATCAACATTTTTTCTTGCAGCAGTTCCAACCTGTCAGACCATAGATGTCAACATTTTAGGCTCATTTGATGAGATTTCACACCAGCAATGATTGGCTTGATGAAAATTTAATCCGCACACAGTCAAGTTGCTCTTTCAACATCCCACTAGTAGGGATGAAAGAAAATATCGATATGGCAATATATTATGATATTTATTCCTGCTATATTACATCGATATTCAAAAGCCATGTATCAAATTTTTGGAAGAATTTACATGCAAACATTTGTGTATTTTCTTTTTTTTTTGGTGCAAATCAAACGCCGACTGCTAGTTGGCAGCAGTTTTGCCGCCTTCACTTTTTATTAAAAAGTGTTGCGTTTTGTGGTGCAGAGAGCACTTTTTTATTTATATTTAGAGTCAGAAACTACTGAAAGTGAGATTGTTTACATATTTTTTCATGTTAAACAAAATACTTAATATTTAATTGAAATATTTTTGTGTTTGATTCTACAGAGACTGCCTTTTTTGTTTATTTTGAAATGACTTCTGATCATGCAGATGTTAATTACTCCATTTATTTTTTACCTAAAGAGCAATGGATTCTATTATGGTTCAGATACCTCATGTTAAACATGTTACGTATCAGTTTGGACTGTTTATTTAATTTTCCTACAATAAATTCAGTCTAAAAAAATCGCTAATATCGTCTGGCTGAATGTATCGCAATATATCATGATATATCATATTGTCTCCCCTGTATCATGATACGTATCGCATTGCCAGAATTTTACCAATACACTTCCCTACTCACTAGGGTTCAGGTCCACTCTACTCCCTCATTGTCTAAATTCTGGCCGACTGATTATTATTTAAATACTGCCGACACAATCAGGTTCTTTCCACACGTCAAGATATGGTTTTAAAATGTTGTCCAGTCTGTAATCCACCATTTGACCACCTCCAAATTCACCAGATAAGACTTCACTTCCATAAAAAGTGTCCAGCGAGACGCTTCTGAAAATGGTAAAGGGCTCAAGGTAAAACCCATGTACTCCAAACACATCTCTGACATTTTAACACCACCCATCAGAACCAAGCAAAATATGCCACAAGGCCTCCAGAAAAGTAAAACAACAAAGAAAGCGGAAATATCCAAAAAGAAGGGTTTGTTTAGTGACAGGAATGAATTAAGTGCATTAGCAATGACTGATTTTCTTGAAGGAAAGAGTTGAGGAGTAACTAAAGGGATTTCTGGAGGAAGTTTTGTTTAACTGTACCACTCAGCACCCTGTCACCCACACTTAAACCATTTGTTTAAGCTGCTCCAGGAAGGCAGGAAGCGCAGCCTCTCAGACAATCGGTGAAAATTCAGTAAATGAGGAGAAAATCCCCATTAGCCCATGCCTGCAGAGACGCACACACGCACGCACACACACACACGCATGCACGCACGCACACACACACACACAAATCCCACTGGACATCCCAAAAACTCCCACATTTCGACCCCATCCTCAACAACAGCTGCCACCGCCCCCCTGCAGAGGAAATGCCAAAGTCCTCTGAAGTGGACCATAACTGCACTGCCGTTACTCACATCCACATGCAGAGCTGGAAAAGGCAGGAGAGCCTCTAATAGCAGGAAGTTGTAAGAATAATAGTGGTATGAGGATGTCGAGCTCCCTGTCCTGGTGGTATGCAAACTCCAGCCAAAACAGCAGAGTGTAAAGCATTCAGCGTTTGGAGGAAATGCCTTGAACCCTCATATCTGTGTCACCATGACTATATGTAAATCAGTAATAATTAGTCTGATTAACACTAAAATGCTGAATTATCTTTGGTTTTGCATTATTGACCTGCCATCTTTTCCATTTGTCTTTGGAATAACAAAAGCTATTGGCCTTGTAAGGAAGTTTTCCTCTCATGAGTGATTGGATGGATGACTGTGTCATTCCTGTATCCCTCACATGATTATTCAGCCATTGTTTCCATATCAAGTGCTAACTGACATGTTACATTTTTGGTTAAGGACACAATTCACACGGGTGAACCAAAGTCAGACCCTTCATAATACAAAAGCCTGTGACTTTGATCCTTGGCATCTGTCCTGGATTACCTAAGAATGGCGTCTAAGTAAATTAAAGAGCTCAGGAACATTCCAATAATCCAAGATCCTAAACCCTTGTGCTAGTGACCCACTGGCAAATACCAATGCATGCAAGTCTGGGGTACTAGCTGATCTCATACAGTGTGCATATTTAAGAGATGTGTGTGAGTCTGTGTGTCACCAGCAGTGCCTGAAAAGACCCTCACACACTCTTACACCCCCCTCTTTTTAACGTGCTCCTTAACTCAGATTCAGTTCCCATGAAATTGGCTCTTTTTTGGCTTGTGGAGAAACTGTTTTTGCTGTTGCTGGTTTTTCTGGGGGCTGCCAAAAGCCAGTGGGGGCCAGATCAAAGACAAAATCAGATTAAGAAGGACTGCCAAAACCAAAAAGAAACGACTTGAATGCCCTTTCAGCCTCGCTAAGCAACATTTTTGCTCTGAAACAGCTTTAATTTGAGTGAAAATATTTAAATTGCACCAGAATTAATAAGAACTTTTATTGTTTTGGCTGTTTTTATTTGTTGGCTGCATGGTGAACCAATAAAACCCTTCATTTTGTGTGCAGAGTTTGCAGATTTCTTATCCAAAACAGCTGATTGTGAATATTAGAGCACGCAGGAGGTGTTTGCTGCTGATTGATTGACTTGGACTGTATAGTGAAGTCATTACGCTTTCCACTCTCTCAACAGGAGGTGGGGCTTTGCAGTGAAAACTTATTCTGCAGTTGCACAAAGACCAGAGCGTGCAGTCAAAGTCTCCTCGGCGCTGTGAGTGCGCAGCGCCTGCACGGATCGCTCTCGTTTGCGGACCACGCCGAACCTGCAGACTTTTTAAAGTAATGCTTTTTGAGTCCGACCTTCATTTCTGATTCGCTGCGTCCGATTTTTAACTGATAGTCCTCCGTCCTGCAACATTTACAAGGACTTGGGAAGATTGAAGCTGCGGGAGTGGTCTGGAAACTTTTTCCTTTTTTTCTCTGTCATCATGAGCATGCAAACGGTCAACCTTGACACCTACAGCCTGTCGCTTCTCACGGCCAAAGAGGACATCCTCAACCCTCGATCCTCCACCAACTGGTAACTCGGAGCCCCTTTTCTGAACAAACACGCATCTTGCATCTATTCTGTTTAGAAATAAAAGTGAAACTCAAATTTATAACGGTGCGTTATTCTAATTAGACATACATTCTCCTAAACTTATATGTTCCTCGGTTAGGTTTTGCAAAATAAGTTGGTTTATGCGCAACCGTAGTTGCGTAATCGGCGGTTTGTTTTGAATTGATCCATTCGGGGACGCAGAAGTGGCCCACAAAGGGGGCAGCACGCAACATTACACATCCTACTTACAACTCCCTCAGTTTCAAACAGGCAGACCTAGAGATAAGGTGATGCTGTGACGGTCAGGTATGCATGATTGGATCACCTGGAACCTGCAGCCAGCTGGCCTCACCCACCATGGCCTGGCGCACAAGAGCTGCAGCTCTCGTGGGATCGTGTTTCTGCTGATTTGCTGATCGCTGACAAGGCTAGTCTTTCAGGGAGACTCTTTAATTTGACAGACTGAGCTGCATGTGCAAGAAGCGTTTATAAAACCAGCGCACGACAATAATTACAAGATGTGCGCAAATAAAGGATGCTGTCTCTGTTGGGTGCAGAAATAGAAGCAGCATCCAAACTCAAAAGTATGAGCCAGAACAATAAAACATGAGATTTAGTTGGAATTTAAAACTTTGAACTTAAAGTTAGTTATTTTTTACAAAGTTTCCCAAGTTGTGTAACCTGATTACCATCCATTGCTTATTCTGTCCTTTTGTCACACAGTTTGCTCTGTCACCATGGTGACACATGCATCTTTCCAAACAATACCAGTCTGTATGTCTCTAATCTTCTGTTTTCCTCCCTTTTGTTCTTTCTGTGTGTTTCTATCATGTCCTGCTACAGATGCATCATTACTAGTTAGTACAAGAAAACTTCAATACGCCCGTCTTCGTCTTGTTTAATCCTCCTCTTCATTTCATCTCTTCAATGTTTCCTTGCCCACGTTCATCCCACTATTCCTGGCATCGGTTTGAGACTTATGGTTCCATTCAGGAAATGAGCTTTCCTCCTCCATTTGGGGGAAAAAAGTGCAAATGCAACAGCTCCACACTGACACCTAACGGATCAAGCAGTTTCTTGATTCAGAGCATTTCCCTGATGTTTGCTTGTTTGTGCTTAGCCAGCAAATAAGAGAGGGAAAAATCTAATCAAAGGACATCCCACAGCTTTAGTGTATGGTGCAGTTTGAAAGGACTCAAATGGGAGGGGGCTCTGGTGATGTCATACTGCTGGGACATGAGCCTCAACTAATTTTGTGTTTTTTTTTAGAAGGATTTGAGGTTTGCAAAGATTTATTTTCTAAAGTGCAATTTTGATACTCAAAAAAAAGTATTCTTGACCCAAGTAAACACTATAAGATTTAGGCTAACTTCAATTTAAAAAAATAAAACAACAACTGTTATTTATCGAAACAGTTAGACAACAATCAAATACTCTAAGAGTAAACCTAAACCAAAGCATGTTGAGTAAACTTGACTTAATCAAATCCCATTTTAGGACCTACAAAGAAAAGAGAAAGTGTCATTTCATTTGGGCTGAAGAAGAAAAAAGGTGGAAACTGTGCATGCACCCAAAAAAAAAAAAAGATTATTTCCCCTGGTGTTCACCAACTAAAATTTTTCTGTAACATTTATAAAATCGCAACTGTTATTTAACAAAATAGTTAAGCACAGGTCAAATAAACATAAACATTAGAACTGGTTACCCTTAAAAGTGGGTCTTTCATTGACCTTATAGAAAATTTACATGCAATTAAATTACATAAAGTCTACTTTTTTGGCCGATCCTTTTTTCCAGTGCAGAGATAACTGTGGCAAGCTCAAGGTGCTAGGAAGTTAGCACGGTGAAGCACTGGTGGGTTGTTTTGGTGAAAGCCCCCCCCACACACACACAGTGTGACCTTGAGGTTCTTGTGTGTATTATCTAATGACCTTGTCTTCTGAATGGGAAAAGGGGTTTTTGTCGGCAAGACTCTGAAGAAAAGAGGAGCAATTTCAATGCATCCTTCATTCAGAGCCTTTCCCTTTGGATGCAGCTTTGGAGGTCTCTGTTGCTCTGACAAAACGAACACTGTGATTAACAGTTGGCTCGAAACTTACAGCCGGAAAGAAACGGCTAAAATCCAAGGTCTGCATGATTCCTAGCAAAACAAATAAATCAATAAATAAAAGATTTTGCTTCTAATTTTCTTTATTTGCTTCAAAAGCTTAAATACAAAAAGGCAGCTGAAATGGCTTGGCATGTCCTCTCCAGAATAAAAGTTATTTCTTAGCCAAATATGTCAAATAAAACTATTTTTTCAGTCTCCCAGAACACACCAGTTCTATCTTTTTCTTGAGCAATTCCTTAGAATGGCAGATGATTATACGTAGAAATCTTTGGGCCATGGCGAGGTTGTACACATATTCCTCAAAGACGTGTTTCTTGCAGACCACTTTGATTCTGCGTGCCAAGTTTGTGGAAAGTTTTCTCTGGTAGAGATTATTGCAGTCAGGCACTGACACATAAAGTAAATATCTGATTTCATTAGAGAAACACGGTTACTCTGTTTAAACAGTGTACTCACATCAGTCTCATTTTCTCCTTCTAATCTGTTGTTGATTGAATGTTACATGAAAACCCTCTAACCACCTTTTTTCTTTATGATTTGCTTCCAAGAAGCCACACAGTTTCTTATAATTTCTTGCAAGTTAGAACTTATATTCAGTCCAGGCTTTGTGCTTGAAGGATTTTTTTTCTCTTTTTGGACAAACGGAGGAGAAAAGACAAAGGGGCAAACCTTAAATTAACTTTAAAATATTAGTATCACAAAGAAATTTTTAGAAATATCTAAACAAGTTTTGAAAAATGTTACAGTATGTCAGATTTTTAGACAATTTAAAGTATTTTTTTTGGTAAAGTAACACCAATCATTGCACATGAATAGGAGTTAAACATATTGAAAGCAATTCAGTTTATATGTGACATGCTACTAATGACAAAGTGCTAAAAGACTGGTCTGAAATTGCTCTTTACTTAACTTGTCTGGTATGTAAGTAGACAGGGCTGATTCATTCCTTAACTCAAGGTGCTTTTCTTGGGTTGGATCATCATTAAATGGCTTCACAAGCATATAAAAGTGCTGGACTGTTCAATTAATGGATAGAAAATAGCAACCAAAGTCCAAATTGAAGGTCTTTCTCTAATAACAGAGGCCATATTGGTGAGATGTTGGTTTTGACATTGATATGATATATTATGGTATATATGTGATACATATTTTATCATGTTTGTTGGTCATACAGCTCCCATATTAGGTCTTTATTGTGGCATATTTAATTTTAACCTATTAAAACATGAAAACAGTAGTTATGCATTGTGAGGACAAATTCACTTATGGTTTAGCTTCATTTTTTAAAGCTCTGATCACCTGTAGGAATCATCTGTGAAGTTGACCCATTTGCTTTTACAAGCCATTGCTCTTCTTCACCTGTCTGCTCTCCTGCACTAACATTTTTGATAAATGGAGGACCTTCTATTCCAGAGCAGGCCTGGGGTGTGTGTGCTGCTCCTACATGTCAGAATTTCCACAGGCTCATGCATGATTAACTGATATCTAAAGAGTCACAACGTTTAAAGTTACTTGTTGGGTGGAAGACATCTGTGGGTTGTGTGTGTGTGTGTATGCGTGCGTGTGTGTGTGTGTGTGTGTGTGTGTGTGTGTGTTGATGCTCATGCTTGAGCATTTCTGGTTGTCTGTAGTTACACATCAGGAGATACTAATATCACAAGGCTATTTGCTGGAACTTCCGTCAATAGGTTCTGCTTTTTGCTGACTTCCTTACTTACATTTATGTTAAAACCACCTCTTGACCCACAGAATGTTGGGTTATCATTGTTGGGAACTTTAACCTTTTTATTGACTTAAATGCTGCTGAAACCTTCACTTCCTTGTTAAAATAACGGTTCAATTGCTAAACAACCATTTTCAGACAAATTAGCTAATATTTATTTGACCATAGAGAAAAATGGAAAGTCTATTATTGTGTATATTCCTGTAAACTTTTTATTTCTTTGTCTCTTCTTCATCTTAGATTAGCTATCTGAGTGACATTCACTGACTTCCATCAAAATATTCTTGTTTCCACCTGTTTTCACCATAAAACCCAAGCAAAACCAGTTTATAGCACTTTGTTTGCTTATGTTGGAGCAAAGTAGAACTCTATGCAGATGACTTCCTTTGCTGATACTCAAAGCTGATTTTGGCATTTGTGCAACTGAAATTCTTTTGTTGTGAGAGCATGTTAAAAACCGATGCAAATAAACTTCTTATCAGGGTAAATATCTTCTGTTTAGAAGATTTAAAGATACCGAGCCTCACCAAGCTGGTTGTGCCCAGCCTGTGTGAGCCAGTCTTTGGGTGGCATGCTGGAAAATGATCGTAATAGAGCCATAATAGCTGTTATACAATCTACTTTTGTTTGGATAAACTTAGAGAGAGATTTCAGCAGTTATCGCTTAACAACTGCTTACTTCTTTCTAAACTATTGTTTAGATTAGCTGAGGTGTCCATGATGGAGCTGCAGCGTAATTGCAGGTTTTAAGCAAGATGGGACATGATTACGAAGGGTACCATAGGAGGAGTGGTGTGTGTGTGTGTGTGTGTGTGTGTGTGTGTGTGTGTGTGTGTGTGTGTGTGTGTTTATCTCTAGTGATTCTGTTTTGGTGGAAGACCACAGAATGACAAAAGTGTGACTGCTACACAGAGGTACCAAAAGGTAGCTGATTAAAGTTTCATGACCTTGTGGCGCTCCTATCTTCCTTCTTTGTTCTGGAGTCAAATGTCTGTTAGGAAAAGAAAATAAACACATCCAGGCTCAACAAAAGAAATTTTATCCAACAGGTGTGGCATTTCTGCTTTTGGTGTTGTAAAGGTTTTATGTCAACATACTTGAGCCATCTTCTCTTTACATATGACTCCATTTATTTGTTGATTTGTTACGTTGATATTCCGTAAAAGCTACAGAAAATAAGTGATTTCTCTGTTTTTTTTAAATTTATTTCATTTGCACATGAATGTGACGTCAAAAGTCTCTAATAGAATGCATTTTTCCTTCCCCGAACTGCCTTTTGCTCCTCTTTAGCTTTTGGATTTTGAAGTTGCCGGGCAGGCCAGATCATCAACAATAGAGAGGCTTAATGAATGTTGTGCAAGTACCAAGTGCATGCTGAAACATTCAGTCATTTTGCCTGTCTGTGCCAAGCAAAACACAAATAGCATTCAGTACCTTTTTGCTTATAATTGCAAAATTATGAAATCCTCTCACACACGCACGTACACACTTGCAAATACACAAACACAGCAGACGCTAGGTCAAGTCAATGAAGACACACCTCTCTCTCATTCCCATGGCTGTCCTGACTACGTAAGGTATCATAAACTTTTTGTTTTTTGAGTTGTTAAATTGCTTTTATATCACCATGGTTACAAGGCAGCATCCTCACAGTCAGCTAGCATCTTTACACCAAAGTAACACTGAAAGCAGGGCCTTGACTGGGAACTTCATTTACCTTTTCTTGTCATGTTTGTTCACTGGCTGATAGTGGGATTGAGATGTGGGTCCTTGTGAAGAGCCTAAGGGGGTTGCGTCCCGACGACCCTGCTGGGAAAGCTCAGTTGTTTGCCAAGAGAGGCTGAATGAATTGAGGGAGATGAGTGGAAATGGATGGGAAAGACTGGGGATGGGCTTGGAATGAATAGTCGAGAGCACTTGGTAAGGAATACTGGGGGAGATGTGGGAAGAAAAAGGAAGAATAGAAGTAAACTGAAGGCAAGTTTTGTTGTTTTTTTTGGTCTTGTTGAAAAGGTTAAAGTGGAGTCAGTAGATGATAGAATTTACATGACTTATGGTGTAGAGATTGAACAGATGAGAGGCCAGGTGGTGCAGAAGAATAAAAAGATCAAAGCAGGGAGATGTTACAGATGCAGGTGAAACTAGAAAAGTTAGAATTATGGTGCAAAAGTTCACTTATGTCACTAGTTCAACGTAAAAGGTGAAATTAATATCTGAGATAGACTCATTCCCTATTTCAAACCTTTATTTGTGATAACTGTGACGATTATGGCTTACAGCTGATGAAACCCAAAATTCAAAATCTCAGAATATAGAATATTAAATGAAGACAAGGATGTTAAATAAAGAAAGGTCAGACATCTGAACAAGTATAGTCATGCATATCCAGTATTTGGTTTGGGCCTCTTTTGCTTTTACTGAAATTAATGAACTTTTGCACGATATTTTAATTTTTTCAGGTTTCATCTGCAGTATGAAAAAAAGTGAACATAATAGTTCAGGTTTTGTAGCTTAGAATAAATATAAAAAGAGATGTTCTTTTTGGTCTTGTTGGTCCCTAATAACAGCGATACAGAGTGGAAGCTTTCCTGTGTGTTTATGTAGGACAGCATGTACAGGAAATACCAAAACAATCACAGGAGACTGTGATTTTAGGGAATTTATCATAATCCTTGCTTGTTTTCTCCCTCAATCTCCCTTTTGAGCACAGAAAAACATAGTTTCCATCTTGTCCTCTGCAGCTCTCTGAATAAACCACATACCTCTGAGTCATAACAATTTACCACATACAAACACCTCACATCTACACCCATTTCTTTTTCATCAAAAACACTTGCCCCTGTTAACCACATATTCCTTTGTCCGCTTTGAAGTCTCCATCACACTCCGGCTCGTTCCCATTGTGATAGCTTTGTTTCCTTGTGGCTAACTCGTTTATACCTGTCTAAAGCTCCTGGTGCTTCTCATCGTTCTCCCAGTGGGAACATTTGTGTGGATTTTTTCCCCCATCCTGAAGGTATTCCTCCCTCCTCCTATGGGCCCTATCCCATCTTTATATGAGAGTCAACTTGTCCCAGTAAGGCCTAGTTTGAAAGTGTTGTGTCATGGGGGTAAATTGTACTCAGCAGACTCACAATATCACCCCGAAAAAGAACATTAGGCCCAAAATGTTGTACATTTTTGGTCTTTGGTAAACATCAAACTTTTCAGGAGAATATAGTGACTCTAGTGACTGTTGAAGGATGTTGTGAGTTAAAATATTGAGACATGATCGGGGAATGAAGTTGAACCACCACTGAGATGGCATCCTATGGTCGAATCAGAACAACTTAGCTTGTATTTGAATCCTTGTGCATATTTGAATGGCTATCAAACAATGATTAACAGCAACTTCATTTGCCAGTTTTATTCTAAATTACAACCACTGTAGAGGCGGCACGTTACTCACATTTGGGAAAATACTACATAAAAATACTTCCAAGGTATACACCAAGCCCAAATAAATAAGTGCTGGTAAATTTGTCCCATCATCAAGTTGTATTCTACTTTGCACCAAGGCCCAATCCACTTCCACACTTGCGCTCTTCAATTGCGCATTCCCGGCCAGGTATGCGATTGCATAGGGTGTCCCGATTCTTAAGTGCGGAATGTGACCATGCCCATTTTTCACCCTTGATCCACACTTCGCCCAAGTCCGCATCAATGTGGATTTTGGCCAAGGGTATTACCCACAATCCATTGCTGTGTGGGAATTTTGAGAAGAAAACAGAGCAACTAATATTTTACGTGGTGAGCAATGAATTTTAATTTAGTCAAATATTTGTTTGTTTGAAAGTTGTTAATAAAGATTTTTTAAAAAGTAGCACAGACAGCGACCAACATCCTGGCATGCGTTGCGGTTGATGATGCAATGCTCCCTGTCCCAATTCGGCACACTTGTGTACTACGCACTTGAAGCCTTACTGCACACCTTCTCTAAAGCCTGGTTTATACTCTCTGTGAGCTCCGAAACGGAGAGACGCACACGGAGCGTCGGAAAGGTTTTCACATTCAAACTTCTGTTCAGGCAGCGAAGTGTTGCAAAGCAATTCCCCGCCAGGACAACAGAGGGCATAGCGCTATTCTGTGATATCCTGCCACCATGACACTCATGTATCCGGTTCACGATAGTTGTATTTACTCATGTGTTTTAATGTATTTCAGAGACTTTTTAACATGGACTAATTTGTCCTTCATTCTCCTCCACCTCTTCATCCAGTCGCCACCTCTAAACCCACGTTTCCCGTCGTTTCCATCCACGTTTGCTCCATATTTTGTACTCCTTCAGTCACGGGTGAATAAACGTTCATATATTCAGACTTTTCCGCGATGCGTTCTTCAATCTATTATGGGTCTTCCGCTAAATATTTTTTTACTTATTAACGGAGCAACGGCGGTGCTGGTGATGAAGTTACAGGAAGCGTCGTCCTGACAATCACAAGCTTGCGGTCTCCATCACTTTTGACAGATGTTTAAAATTTGGGGCATGTCTCCGTCACCCTCCACAAGCCAGTCGGAGAACCCTTGCGCCAACGCAAAATGGCAGTGCGTGCGTCCGTTTCACGCAGACGGACCGAGTATAAACCAGCCTTAAGTGCACTTCACAGAAGGACAGAGGGCGCAGTGCGAGTATTGGGATTGGGCCCATGAGGCTGATTTTCCTTCAGTTCAATTCAGTTTACTTATATAGCACCAAATCACAACAAGAGTCATCTCGAAGCATTTTACAAAGTAAACATTCCAATTGAAACTACTTATCTGTGCATTGAGTTTAGTTCATTTTGCCAATTAGTTAAACGTTTCCAATGTAAGAAAATCCAGCAGATTGCATCAAGTCACTGACTTGTTGTGTCAGTGACTTTATAGCAATCCCTCATACTTAGCAAGTATGTAGCGGCAGTGGAGAGGAAAACTCCCCTTGAACAGGAAGAAACCTCCAACAGAACCTGGCTCAGTATGAGGAGCCATCCGTCAAGAGTTTCAAGTTGGGTTTGAAATGATTACCAGTTGGGGTAGCTGCCAAGGAGATCAAAGCAGTTAAAAAGTATTAAATAATTAAAAGTAAGTAGAACATAGATGGACGTGGGCATGGATAGACTTACGACAGCTTACACCCCAAATAATAGGTTCAAGGTGCTTTGTTTGCCATGTTTGCTAGAAAATATGAATTTTCAAGGCAATCAAGAACTTGTTTTGCAGAAGGTCACCTGGTTAATAACAAAATCTCAAAAGATCAGTAGGTTTAAAATAGCATAAAATACATAGAATAGTAAAAAGATAAAACAAAGATTAAAAGAAGAGGATAAGGAAGCATGGAGGCCTTTGTAGAGGTAAGCTATACGAGATAAGATAGGTATGGTAAATAAACATCAAACACATCCAACATAACATGATACAATCAATGCAGCATATGTGAAATCTAGGCCAAGTTGAAAACCTCAGTTCAGGTAGTAATACAGTTAGGTTCTTTTAGCTGTACTAGAAGCAAAGGTACAGGGGGTATTGTGGTCCGTGTGCACAGTTCTAGTGTTTTAGAGTATTTTAGAGCTTTCAGTAGGTTTGTGATGCTGTAAGGCTTGTGTTTGTGAGATTTGTGTTAGCTCGCTGGGTAGAAACTGTTGTAGAAGCGTGTGCTATTGATAGCAATGTTGTCTGCTGTGTCTGAGGTGGAATGAGCACTTTTTGTGTTTGAGGGTTAGGGTATGTAGAGAAAACCGTTGAGGTTGTTCAGTGGATTTGTTGATAAAAGGTAAACACTTTGATCTGCTCAAGTACTTTCAAGAGTCCATGTTTGGTAATACTGTTCTGGTATTGTGTTTGGAGAACAAAATAATACTGGATCAGACTTTTGGACAAGCCCGCACTAAACTGACACACCCTTATCTTTCTTGATGGTGATAATTATACCACGTAGACAGAATGGCAGTTTTACCTGAGGATTATATGTAGGTTGTAACATTAAACCATTTGTTGTCCACATGATGTCCCCTCACTGTCATTCTCTAGTCAGGTTAAATGTTTGGTCTGTTTCATGCATGATTGTTATCTAAAGACTCTCTGAATTGACATTCAGCAAACAGAAGTTTACTTTTTGTCTCTTTCGCCCTCTTCGTCCATCCCCCGTCTCTTTTCCATCTGCCTCAGCACAGGGAGGGCTGTTTTCTTTCACTGGTACTTGGCAGAGATTTAATTACTTATTTGTTTAGTTTGTCATATTCCAAACATCTCTGGTTCTTAGTTTTGCTGAGAACGGAGATTTTCTTCCCTCTCCTCCTCCTCCTTTCAGCATTCCAGCCAGTCCACTCTGCCCTTCACTTCCTCACCCCCACTCTCTGATATTGTGAGCAATCTATTGTTTACATTTTCACCCATTTTTTCCAACATTTACGTCAGATGCATTTTCTGATCTTGTAATTTTTTATGTGTTCTCTCTCTCTTGTGCTTCCTGCTATTTACTGTTCCCTCCAAATAGCTGCAGCAGTCTGTAATAGTCTCCAGGGGAGTCTGATTTGTCCTCCACCCCTGTCAAGTATTATACAGATCAGTCAGCGTTACTCACAGGGTGGATCTGAGCAAAAGCTGTTTTGGTTTAAATAGGTGACCCACTTACAGAATATTTCACATGTGCTCTGCTGTTGATGAATAGAGAGGTGATTTGTGATCTGCTTGAGTAGAATGCTAGTCTATGCATAGGGAAAATTTGGTTTAACAAACAGTAAACATATTTGGAAAAGTTGCATGTCAGAATATCTGATTAACTTGCTCTCAGGCTGAAAATGTTATCAGAAATATTCTGAGCATGCAAAATCTGTTTTTTTTATTTTTAGATTTCCACGTTCTGATATCACAAAAGCTTCATAGTCAGCTAGTAGAAGCTAACTGTTAGCATTAGCAACACAGCAGCATGGCAGAACTCCTTCAGGCTTTTGTTATTAGAGGAGATAAAAGATTAACATAGCAAAGGAAACTGAGTCGTGTTGCTGTTAGCCAATCAGAGGCGAGATGTCAGAATATCAGGAATAAGACTCCAAAACTTGCTGTTTTATGCTCATCTCTTCTCTGGCTCACTTCTAGTTAGTGAGATGAAGCCTTGTGATGAACTGAAGCTTTCCATCCAACTGCTCGACTCTTGATTCAAGGCACCGTGATGACTCATTTGCTCTACTGCGCCATCAAGTGAACGATTTAAGTAAAACAGACAGTGATTATATTGCTGTGAGGCATTGAACGTCACTACATACGTAATCAAAACAAGCCTCGATACACATTCATTTCTACTAGAGACCACTGCAAATGTGTTGAAAATGTGTCGAAAAAAACTTTAGTGAGTCTTTAGAGCTGGTCTTCACCATGACACAAAAACAACATTCAAAGTACACAATCTGAATCTGAGAGCCCAACGCGACACAAGTTAAACATTAAAACTTCCCCATTTCTACAGATAGAAAAAGAAGAAGCTCCTTTCAGTTATAAATAATGTAAGAGATGGCTGCAGATGGCTGGAACAGTGACAAGTTGATTTATTTTTATCGTTGTTTTTGAGTGAATGAATGTGAACGTACAGCAGATAATATAATTGAGATTAAAGTTAGATTTTGTCTTTTTCAAAGGAATATCACTTTTTTGCAGCAGTAGATAGAAAATTATTATAAAAACATTGAACTGATGTTTAGGCTGCATTCCAAATCTGTTGAAAGGAACCTAATTTAGTTGTGGGATGAGGTTTTATGGGCCAAACGCTACTATATCACCTCACAGAGTGAGTTTTACTCCAGACACATGGAGTAAACTAGGGTTCAACAGTGTATGTTTCAGAATGAAAAGATGTTTCTGCCTTTTTCTGCCTTTTGTGGAAGAAAAGTCTTCACTTGTATAAAAGTTACAATTTCATTCTGCTAACGAAGGCTGAAAAAACATGCTAAGATCAACTTTTTCCATAGATGATTATCATTTGGCAGGAAATATTTCTATCTGAATAGCTACAAAACACTGTGGACACAAGTATAATAATGCATAAAGAGAAGAAAAAAAAACCCTGAAAAGGACTCATATCTTTATTGAATGCACCACTGTAGACAGCATTTCTCATTTAAACTTCTCAGCAGGAGTAATGCTTTCTAAGTCTCGTCTTGAGCAGAAACGACCACAGCAGGATATTGCTTTCTGGTTTACACCACAGCATTGCTAGAAAGTTTTTGAATTGTTTCCAAGAATTTTTCCAGAACACTGGAAAAGTCTGTAATTTATTTTACAACTTTGTGTCTTTTTATCCTCTTCAGGATTATTTCTAACTGAGTACCAGATTTAAATCCAGATCATTTTTTTTGCTATAAAATATATTTTTTTACTTAAAATTATCTTATGTACATTAATAGTTTTATTTCTTTATTCCATCCAGTATAGTTTTCACTTTACCATAATTGTCTTTCTGCAGAGCACTTGACTGAATCCTTTGTGAGTTTTGAGTGTGAGAACTGAAGTGTTCTGTTACTTAAGTAACATTAGTCACATTAGTTACACTCGCCCTCTTTCTGGATGTCGTCCTCTCTGACTCTCTCTCTCTGGGATTTGGGTCATGTTGATATTTTATGAACACTGTTTCTACATAAACACCAATATGAAACTAGCCTTCATCACTTCAACTGAGGCTAAAGAGAAAAACTTTGAGTGGCTGCAAGGGTTGGTTTAACATCTTTAAGTTGTATAACCATAATGTGTACATTTTATAAAGAAATACAATTTAATTAGAGGATTTTTGAATGTTCTCTGGTGACAAGGGCTCTGGAGCAATACAGATTTCTGACAAGTACTCAAAATAACTTGTACTAAACTTTAATTACTCTGTGTTTGCACAACACAATGATTCAACAAGCACACATATGATGCATCATAACTCATCAGCAGCTCCACTCTTGCTGAAGGAACCTTTAGGTTTCCCTTCTTCAGGGCTTTTATCCCTCTAGACGTTTTTAGCTTTGTTTTGATATTTCTTTAGGAACAATGCTAACTTCTGTCAGGTTTAGATGATTTACAATTCATGAACAGCTAAAAATGACATTATGTTGGTAAGAGAGCTAAAATCTGTCAAGTTTCAGTAAGTACAGTCAGTAGACCCTGGATAACTTTTTAGGAAGGCTCAAAGAACTCAGAGTCACTTGTACCTCAAGTGTTAAGATATAAAAGAATCAAACCCAATCCACAGAGACACCAACCCACAATATCCAATCATCCTACATATTCCTATTCAGGGTTGCAGGGAGTTGGTGCTCATGTCTGGTACATGGGCATAAGTCATCAGGCCCAGAGATGTAAACAGTATTTGAACTTTCCCAAAAGTACTTTATTGGTATAAAGTTTGTGCAAACTTCAACAGTGTGTCTATGCTAATGTCCTGAGGTTCAGGACCTCTGAGTTAAAGTACTTTGTTGTATTACTGATTTGAGTAGTGTCCTTCTCCCCTTAGATCCTGTTGTTCATTTACTAAATGATGACTCACGGCTATCACATACAGAGAAAACACATACATTTTGACTTGCAGGATTGACTGCAATGAAGAAAACCATAGTTCAAAGATGGAAACCACCTAACAACTTGTCTTTTGTGCACTGGCTTTGAGTATATATGGACATTGCCTATATGGAACTATCATCAGCATAGATTAATAATGCAACCTCAGATACCACAGCATCTTGGATTACCTTAATAGGTATAAGACTACTCATTGACTAGAGTGGGATAGACTGACTGGTGGACACGGGGGAAGGGGTGGAAATTGATGTTATAAACAGCTTCCTAGTAAAAAAAATAATAACAAAAAAAAATGTGAGTGCTCAGGGTGGGGGTGAGGGGGTCTATTTTGCCCTGGGCCCCCAAAATGCCTTGAAATGGCCCTGGATGTTCTCTGTTCATGCCCTGACTGGTCAGGTATGATGGCAAAAAGGATTAACTCGTATTGTCTGGCTGTCTTTTTATTCTTGTATCAACTGTACAAGTGTTACAAAAATGATTAAATACATGGTTTCAACATAACAAATACAAAGTTATACAATTCTCACATAAAATGTCATTATTTTGACACGTTACACTTTGTAAACATAAATCTCTCCCCTTACCAGTGAACCTCCATGAGTCTCTGCAGTCCAGACTCTGGTAGGAATGTGTTCACCACTGGAGTTACTTCATGAACCATATTACTGTCACGCTCGCAAGCAGAGGAAAAATGACTTTTTCAGCAGTCAAGTCATACTAGGCCTTTTTTGCCCATGTTTGGAAAGAGGAAATGAGTGAGTTGTGCATTGGGGACGTCTCCGAGCTCCCCACTCCAACACAGACGGAGAGGTAGACTAAATGCTAAAAATAGAAGTGGGAGTCCAGGTTGGATTTGAACTGGGAATAAGGATTTGGGGAGCTGAGAGGGGAGGGGAGGGGAAAAAACACAAATAAAGTGTGGATCAGGCATTCAAAGACTGCACTGATAGAATCACACATTTGGCAAATTGACAGCATGAGAGTTAGAGACCAGTAGGGAATATAAGTGTATCTGGAATGAGAAATGAAAAATAGAAAGTTGATGCAGAGCTTAACCTGGGCAGAGAATCTTAGTGATAGCTCCGAGCTACTCATTTATTTTCTCGTATCTTTTTCTTCATGCACACACCTTATCCACCTGCACCAGGGTACAAAAACAAACAACAAAAAAGTCTCTTATCTCTCCTGTTAGCTAAAATGGAATGAATAAATATCAGCTCACATGAGCTTTTGGCTGCAGAGACACAACAGTTACATGTGGTGGAGTTAAGGGAGGAAAACAATGGTGATAAGAAACGTGATTTTGTGAAAGGTATGTGCAAATGCAGGAGGGGTTGGAGTAGGGGTGGGAAACACATGCTTTTGTTGGCGGCAAGGGTCAGAATAACTAAAAACAGACTAGTTATTGTGACATATGAACATTTATTTATATGTTTTTACACACAAAAGCATAAAAAAACTTAAGCATAACTCCTTCCCGTAACTTCCTGTTGGTAAACATCCATGTTCAGAAACTGCACAGATGCAATTAAATAGTAATTCTTCTTTGATATTTATTGATGGTTCAGAGAAATCACCTCAAATATGCATTCTTTAAAAAGAAAAAGTCAGATTATGTCTTTGCTTTTCATTTCCTCGATTCCCTCAATGGTGGCCTCTTTCCCTAGTTTTCAATTCAGCTCCCTTCTCTTCCCTCTGAAGTCATAGCTGGCTACGTTTGGAGGTGGGCTGGAGTTGAGACACAAGAGAGTCTGTTTTTCCCATCTGTTGGTGTGTGTGTGTGTGTGTGTGTGCGTGCGTGCGTGTGTGCGTGTGTGTGTGTGTGTGTGCGTGAGGGGGGTCTGTCTGGCCTGTTAGCTTGGGAAACTTACAGCTCCTGAACCTGCTTGTGCTACCAGAGCATAGCAGTAATTAAATTAGCGGTGTGAGCTGCAAAGCTTCATTTGGTTTATTGCACTTCGTCAAATAGACACCAACTGCTGAAGTCTTTAAGGATCTTCATTAAGATTTGCTCAAGAGTCAGAACTTTTCTAATCTATCAGGTAATAACTTGGTCTGAAGTTGGCGTGCAGCGTTTTCCCCCCAAAGGTGTTAGCTGAGAAATGTCCTGCTCTGAAACACCTGATTCAGGATGTCTGCTAAAGTTTCTGCAGAAGCATGCTAATCAGCCATCTAAAACATGCAGGATAGTGGATCTCGAGGACCCATGACATAACATTAAGTGTTCCTGTTTGCATTAAAAGCGGTGTATTTTACCTTCACTTGAGCATAACTACATTAGGCTCTAATATGGGAGCCTTATACAGTGTACACCAGTTCCAAGGGCTAAATAAACCTCACAGAAAACTCAACAATGGCTGTAAATTAAGAATAACATGAAATGGTAGTTTTCCCAACTCAATCTGGGTTTCATGTGTTTTTTTTGCATTCTGTCAAGTTAAACAGCCAGAGAACCCTGTAGCACTCAGTAAGTCAGTGTCCGAATCAGGCCTGATGAGCAAACTGTGTTGAATTGCTTTTTGAGGCCAAATGGAAATGAGCTTGTGAGGTGAATAAGGCCCACTGGCTAAAGGGTAGAAGTCTGCAAACATCGGTCCAAAACGAGAAGAAATTAAACTTTATCACCTCAACATTTGGCAGAGCTACTTAAAAAAAGAAAAAAATCTGCCTTTTTTTAGGTATTCTAATAACGATGCGGTAAAAGGGGCTACCTCATTTGAAAATGTCTATTTCTACCTCTTATTTTTATTCCCACCTTTTCTTTTGTGTTTCCTTTATGCCAAACACACCATTTGAGTCCAATTTCATTTCATTCTCATGCAGTGACAATAAAAACTCTCCAACTCTGATTCTTTAATAATTTTTGCTGTTTATCTACCAATTTCCACCCATTTACATAATAAAACCTACATCAGGATTTTTTTTAAATAATAACAAATGACACGTATCTTTTACTTGTTGTGGTGTGTTTTCATGGTGTCATTTTGTTTCCTCAATTCAAACTAGAAATGTGAATATTTTTTTCATTTTCATCATTTCTGCAAAGCACACTCAGTGCTGAAAAATATGGAGACCTTTACCAAATCTAACGTTTTATTCCAAATTATTGTTTTGTTTAAAGTTATGTTTGAGACACTTATTAGCACCGTCAGAGCAGCAAAAATCAGCAGAGTTAGTCCGCCTGCTCACATTTTGGACTAACTTACAGAACAGATGACACAATATGGTTATTGTGTCCTCACGCTCACATACTGACTGACTTTAGTGCACTTTGTTCTGTGGAGAGCGAGGACAAAAGCTGACTTGTTGCATCAGAGACACCTACTGAGTTAACTGTCCTGTCTTCAGCCAAACTGCTGTTATTTTCTCTACGCATGTATAGTGGACCAGATCATTTTACTCATGTTTGTCTCTCTCTACACACACACACACACACACACACACACACACACACACACACACACACACACACACACACACACACACACACACACACACACACACACACACACACACGCATGCATGCATGCTCACACGTGCACAAACACACACCATTCACCTTTGACCCACTGTAATAGCTGCTCATGGCCTCTTACTGCCCAGCTCCAGATGTTATTGACACAAACCTACAGAGGAAGATTTACACCTACACACACATGCAAGCACACATGCACATTCTTGGGTTCTCACACAGATACGTGCAGTTATTCTGTTTTTTTTAAGTCGTTCATGTTCAGATCAGGCTGAGGAACATCAAATAAAGTCAGATTTCTAAGATATCGCTAGTTAACCCTTTATTTTGCTTCCCCTTCTTCATCTTTCAGTTCTGTTTTGGAAATTTGACAACACTAGCACTTAATCGCTGCGGCTGTAACCGAGCGATGAGGCTGTATCTCAGAGGTCCCGCGAAAACACATCACAAGTGGAGTTGCCATAGCGACAGTAGACTGACTGAAGGGTGTGGTAGGGCAGGTTTTCACCTGCAAAATGCCTAAAACCTCAGATCTGTGAGCACCACTGGCTGCATTAGTTTCACACTGAGGAGCCATCCAAGTGTTGAGGCAAACATTATGAATGCTGGTTATTGTGTTGCAGAGCTCCTTCCTGTTTTACACATTTACAAAGACAGAGAAAGGGGGAAAGAGCTGGAAAGGAGACAAACAGGAAAAAGGAAGAAACGTCCCCGTGTCACAACTCAAAATAAAACCTTTCAAATGCAAATGTGTCTGCCATGTGTCTTTTGAACTAATATGTTTCTGTTTTTATGCTTACAGGGCATTATTTGCATATGATGGGGTTACCAACATGCTCAAACTGGCTGACTCTGGAGGTAACGTAAACTTCTTTTAGACAGAATGAAACTTTTAGCTTTTTATTACATCTGAAATAAATTAAGATCATTTTTATTTTTGCATTACAACAACGTGCATCTTTATTGTTTTGTCTAACTTTTCTTTACATTTCTCTTTTCCAACAGCGGGAGGAGTGGCAGAGTTGGCAGAAAAGTTTCACATCTCAAAGCCTCAGTATGGACTCTGCAAAATGAGCAGCATAGAAGGAGGAGCGCCTGAGATTGCTATGATAATCTGGGTGAGCAGCAGAGGAAGTAGAAATAAAAGTCATGCTTTCAAATTAAGAAAGTGAAAAATAAGTTGTCTACAAATTCAAAAACGGCAAACAACTTGATTATTTTAACTACAATCCGGTATTGACAGAATTCTTGGGAAGGGAAACAACATTAAGGCTACTGGAGACACAAATGGTCTATCTGGTGTCCTCTACACTCTAAGAAATGAAATGTTTTATTTGCTCAACCAACTTATGTCAAGTGGTTCCAATACGCCTAGTTGCTTAAAGGGATATTCCACCCTTAAGTGAAATTCACTCTGCTGCCATGTCCCCAGAGTTGGACAAGTGGGAAAAAGCATTTTGCAACCCAGCCCAGTCATTCTCCTTATCTGGCAGTTTTCCATTAGCTTTAGCTTAGCATAAACAATGTAAGTGAATGGTACCAGCTAAAGTAACAGCCCCAAAACTCGCTGTTTCCTGTCAATAGGGTGAAATGTTATTAATGTTAGTAAAACCTGATGACAGTACATGGTGAGTTTTGGGGCTGCTGTGTCATGTTCTTGCACCTTTGAGCTGAGTCTTCTAGCGGTGCTTTGTCATAATAGGCATGTTTCCGCTGTCGGAACTTCAGGGAAAAATCTGGGAAGGGAAAACTGACTGGGGAATACGATGGCCTGGTCCTCTCAGCAGTTGTGTCTTCATACAAATTCAGCCCTCTCAGGACTTTGCTAAGATGTCAGCATATCGCGACTGCTTCGGCAGTGAGTGATGTCAGTGATCAGTGCCAAAAAGCATCCACAGTAACATTAATAATAGTAAAAGTTTTATTCTGTCAAAGTATGTCATAATTTAATCCATTCGGAGGACGAGAGCAGCTGTGTGATGTAAAATGTGGAGTTCAAATGTGGAGTAGTTGTCCAAAACGCATTGATCCTTGGATTTAGTGACTTAAAAAAACTGTAGTTTTACTGATTCTTCTTTTATTGCAGCAAATGCATTTTCTTTGTTTATTTTCCTTGTTGGCTGAGAACAGACATTAGCTAAATTTCTTTGCTAACATTTGGGGTCTTATGATAGAATCAAGGATCTCATCTTGTCCTCTAGTTTCTTTTCCCTTCATCTTTTTTTAGTCTTTAGTAACTTATGATATAAATGTAATTGTTTACATCCTGTATTTGTTCTGTTCATGTCTGCAGGTCGGCCAAAATGTGGATGACTACCGGAGAACAGAATGTGTCAACCACATTCCAGCCATCAAAAACTTCTTTAAGGTACTCTTTAGTTCATTGGACTAGATCAAGAACTTTATACTTGTAAAAAAAAAAGTCCACATTTTTCTTTTCTTCTAATGATCACATATCTATCTGATGCAGCTTTTTTAAAACCAAATTTCCGGTACAGAGCAAAAGAAAAGTAAATTAGGCTCCATCCTTTGACTCCTCACTAAGCACTCACACGTCTCTATTTATACTCACTAGTTTACTCGGTATTGTTTTGAGAGTTTCCTGCTCTCGTCTCCTTCCTGTTCTTTTGGTGCTGGTTCTGTCTGAGCTTCATAACGGAAGAGCTCAGTTAACTCTGAGGCCAGAAGCTCACTTTTTCACCGTCAGACCTAAATCCACACATAACACTTCTGCATCACCGTGTTTAAAAGCAGCATATGAGAAACCGTGCCCTTTGTGTTTGGTGCAATCCATCTCTTCTGACTTTGCCCCTGAAACAGGGTTTATTGTTTCAGTCTGAGCAATTTAGCTGCTGCCCAGATTTTCCATATAAAGGCATCACCCCATCAACAGCACAGGCATTTGTGGAATGTTTGTTGTTTTTTTGTGATATTTGTCTGGGATTTTGCAAGCCTCTGTCTGAAAACTCACCAATCCCCATTGCACGCGAGTGTTTTTGTGCCTCTGCACATTATCATGTGAGATTTAAAAGCTGTAGAGAAATCATAATGTGGAAAACCTGGAAGAGATTGAAGAAATACACCCCTGCTTCTGTGAACTCTGAGAGAAATGTGACCTTTAACCTCAGCAAACACGCACATGTAACAGCTGGGCCAGCGTCACGGCCGTGTCAGTGACTTATTCACTGATTTGACTTATTTCTTATTGCAAAAACGAATGATGTTAAATTAAAACCAAATTCTTGTTATTGACTATTATTTAAGCTTAAACAGGAAGTAGCTGCAAGAACGTTTGTGTTTTTCACTACTTGGAGATTAAAACTTGGATTTATTGAATAAATAATGTTTAAAAAAGAACATATTTGAAGAAATACAACAGAGTTTTGCATATGGATTTTATTTGCAGAAGTATCCCGACTTAAAGACTGTGTGGCTACGATGCACACCCAAATAATTCAGTTTTTTTATCTCAACCAAATTTTCCTCATTTCTCTTTTTCTCAAGTGCATTTACTCCTGAATGAAATAGCTTTGTTCTGCATCATTTATTGGTCACCCGGCATTTGCATGTCAAGAAAGCAAACAGTGCATTTCATTACTTTTTATTACAAACGTTGGTTTGTAATAAAAAGTTTGAAAAAAAAATTTTTTTCCCATGATAATTTAATGTATGTTGGTTTGTAGATATTCAGCATCACAGACATCACATATGGTGTAGAATGTCTTATTAGACAAGCTGATTTATGTTTTGTCAGTAATTCATTTCTCTAAAATAACTAAATATTCATCTGTCTGTGATATTTAAAGCAACACTCCACACGATGATTGATCATGTGTCAGAACATCTGTCAACATGTTCTATCATCAAATAAAAAATGCAAATATTCTTTGCATTTTGCAGGGAAAAATAATAATGTTACTTTTTCTTCTAGTTTTTCCACTTTTTAGACTTTTTTTTTTACATGCATGATTTGCAGATGCATTATTTTAGAGAAGTCATTGAAATGATGATTACTCTACCCTGCCCTTTAAATGCCCTCATTTTTACCAAATCATAATGAAAGCCATCTTTTAAAAGATTAAATTCTTGGCTAAATTCCTGTTTGACCTTGATGTGATAAAGGAGAAAAAGAGAAAAATGTCACACATTCTTAGAATTTTGTCAATAATTGTGTTGAAGTTGTGAAATCTAGTTAAAAAAATTTTTTTCTAGAAATGTTGTCTTTTATTTGAATTAAATTAATTTCTGTTTTTTTATTTTTCTGTTTTCCTCCTGGCATTATTATTTTTTTCCATTTGCAAACTCAAATGAGTTGCATAAAAATAACAAACAAATAAAAATGTAAGTATCACTAAATAGTTTTTTAAACTTTAAGCTAGAGCTTTAACATAAATCTCAGTGATTGTTGGGTTAGAAACTTGGCCAGTTTCATATTTGACACCACTCTGCTGCCCTCTGCTGACCAGATACTGCACTTAACAGTTTTGTGGAGCGGGTAGGTGTTCTAGGGGGTGCTCTTATACCTGCATTACAGCTGTTAGCTATTTTCTGTGCAGTTAGCTTTTTCAATTTGCTGATCGTCAATAAAAAGCAGAAGAAGAAGAAAAAAGAAGTTTGCTTTTTTGTTAGCATCATGGCGGAGCCTGGAAGTAAAAGTATGAGAGTAATGTCTTTGGAGGTGAACCAGAGTAAACATTGAAATCATGGGCTGATGGTGACCTGGCTTTGTTGCTACTGGATTTGTAAGTAATAATGTTTGTCCAACAGTGTGGATCTTTATGATTTGTGGCTTATTTAGTAAGTTAGTGTTAGCTCGTTGTTAGCGCTAGCTACAACAGTCTGCTGCAGGGTTGTTTACGGTAGTTGTAATTCCACTTTCAAACAGTAGGGCGGAGGAGCAGGAAACTGCCCTGTGTTATAGTATATAAAATAGTAAGCAGGAATATTTTGTTATTATCTTTTTTCTTAAACAAGTTGGATGAAAACATGAATCTAACACTGAGAAAAAGGAGATTTAAGGTCAGATGCAAAAAAGTCTTTAATGTTTGTGAATATTTCTGTCATATTTCCTTCAGGTTTTTTTGCAATTATTATTGATTTAACCTCTAAAAGAAAAAGTCTTATTTTACACTAAACATTATAAAGTTTCTACTAATCTGTATCTTTGTACCTATTTTATTTCTAATTATTTAATTACAGTAAAGCACCAAATTAGAAAAAGAACTGGAATTCCAACTGTGGCATTTCTAAGTAACACGTCTGCCATCTGGGACCAGCCTTTACAGGAGAAACTGGAGTTTTTCCTCATCCACTCAAACTCCTTATCTCACACTGAACTGAGCCACACAGAGAGAGAGAGACTCCAGAGCACAGAGACAGTTTGTGTGGAATTGAGTCCAATTATAGCTAAAATCCTGTCACATCACCTTGGACTCCGTTTCCTCCCAGACAGCTTCTAGTCTCGTACCAACAATGAGTTTTTTATTCCCCACAGGTCACAGATGCCACAAACTCTTACAAGATTAATTCGTGTGCATCATCTCACTTCATCCTGCTCGTGAGCTTCTGCTGTAACAATATCTACAGCATGGCACACTCGCCTCTGTAGAGCAGCCTATACTGAAGCAAGATGGGCCTCATACCGTAGATTCAGGAGCTGCTGTGGTAGGAAATTATTTTCTGTGTTCCAGTTAGATTATAATTCTAATCTGGAAATCAGAAGGGAGTGTGGCCCTCTTATTGTCTCATGTTTATGCAAAATCAATTAAAATAGAGCTGAAATGTGGGATTGTTTTGGGACTTTTGTTCGTTTTTATTCTCCACATCAACATGCGGTTACTGCAGTGGTGACTTAATTGGGAGTCATTTATGGACTTTATTTTGGACGCTCTTTAGCAGTCAAGATGACTGAATATTCATCATGTTCACATTTTTATTAATGCATTTTGAAAATAGGTGTTTTTCATTATTTACATTTGAACATATTTTAAATTTTATAAATGTTTATTTGTAAAATTTAAAATAGTTTGAAGGTTTAAGTTCTTAGATGAGTAGCTAATTACTGGAATTTCCCCATTTGTCTCTTTATTATTTGTTTATTTGACCACAAACTCCTCAGTCAATACCTAAAGAAAAAAAAACTTGTCAGAATTGTGGTCACATGCAAAACCATAGACTTCCTTTCTTTTCATTGAAAAACGTGGTTGACATTGACAGTCAGGTGGATGTGGACTGCATATGTTTATCCTAAAGCCTGCTGCATACTGTGTTCCATGTCAGTGTCACTGAAATAAAACTGTGCTTTCCCATTGGAAGGGACAGACTTGGCCTTCATTATCAAACCTTGAATTGTCTTAGGAAAATTTTTCTGAGGCTACATGCAAACAGAACCAAGACTGTTGTGGATTTATTTATTTTTATTTGCAAATGGATTTCTGTTGCCAACCTTCTAAAAACTTCTATTCCCATTTTCATCCTTTTGTTGAATAAATCAACCCTCTGAGTCATCCTTCACATCTGTTTGTGGTTGTGTGGATGCCCATCCAGTGTAACATGTCAAAAACAGCTTGTGACTGAGGACCACACACAGTTTAGTCATTGTAAGACAGATGTTTCTCATTTCCTCATAATTTACATTTTTGAAGGTACAAAGTTTCTGCCTGACAGTGACAATATTCAGAAATAAACCATTCATGCTGAACAGGACGTGTTAACCTCATAACGTCAAATTAATATATTTAATTCAAAGTTTTAAGAGGGCTACGTATTCTTCAAGATTTATAGTTTCCTCAGAAACAAGCTGCATATTGTGTACATATCTTTATGGTCTAATGGTGAAGTACTGCAGGTGGAGAGTGCCAATTTTATTTTTTATATGTATAAATTATATAATTGATTGTAATTGTTACATCATGATCAGAATTTTCTTATTTATAGGGGACATATTATGAATTGTTTTCTTAAAGCCCAAGTTCACTGAGAAATCATTTTTTAGAGATCCACATGGCAGCACAAAAGGATGCAAAAGGTGAGTTTGGCACAATGTGCTCCTTTTAATGTGTCAGGCTCATGTAAGGGTTAATGCTTAACAACAGAACCAGAATCATGCAGTAAAGCAGGTGATTTTTCATTCACAAGGTCCTTATACTTTAAAATCTCAGGGTTTTATCCTTTTAAAATATTTAACATTTATAAAAAAATATTAAACATAATGAAATGTTTTGTTGGGTTTTAAAATTGCATATGTCCTTTTTTTTTTCTGGAAACACAATGCATCCTCTCTTTTTTACTTCCACTCCTCATCTTCTCCTTCTCTGGGATCCATAACAGTTCAAACCGATGCATTTTCATCCTCCCTCTAAGGCGCTGCCAGCTTTTGTTCTCCTACAATCCTCGCAGCTGAAGCTGTTGCACAACAGCTCCAGCTCCAAGTTTTCACAACTCAGACTTCTAACTAAAATCATGCCAATGGAAAACCACCAGAACGACCGCGTGCGTTGTTGTCTTTGTGTCTATGTGAATGTCAACAGAGGCTCCAGTTCAGCATACAAAGGGTGGATTAAATCCACATCTGTCTTCTTCTGCTCACCATCTCCTTTTAATTCCCTGTCCTCCGTGTTTCAGGAAGCTCATGCTTTTGTTGGTGCAGAAAAGCCAGAGGACGTGACAGAGAAGAAGATAAGAGCTGAGCTCAGCAAGGCCCAGGCTCCTGCTCCAACACAATGGGTGAGAAGGAGCTCCCAGTCTGCAGAAAAGGAGGAGATTGTGGTGAGTCTCCTGCACTATCGCATCTGTCCAATAGATGGAGACAGAGACTTTTATTTATACAGAGATCATCAGGTTAACAATTTAGTAAAGAATAGCTCTAGGATGGCACAACACAGTTACATTTTTAATATAAATATTTTAATAAGTTTGTGGCTTATTCCTTAAAGGGTACAAACTACAGAAAAACTAACGCTGCAATGGAAATGCGACTAATAAACAGAGACTCCTTCTGGGCACGTGCAGAGGTATGTGGAAATACATTTTACTTCAGCCTCAGCTAGAATTTATTTAACCAGTCTGATAGTTAAAATAATAAAAAAAATAATATTACCCTCTAAACCTGAAATAAGTACATTTAGTGAGGTTAAAACTTTAGTTTTCACTATAAAATGTTTTAATTAATGATTTATTTACAAAAAAACAATAATGGATCAAATTAAACTAGTTCAGACCTGCAAAGATCAAGTCTGAAAGGGTTTAATAGAAGGGACATTAAAGCAGGAAAATATGCAATTGATTTTTTATTTGAAACTAAAATGAAGGTGAACTGTAATTTTGATAATTTTGGTGTGTGTGTGTGTGTGTGTGTGTGTGTGTGTGTGTGTGTGTCAGCGTGAAGAGGAAGAGAGGAAAGACGAGGAAAGAAAAAGAGCAACAGAGGAAAGACGACGCATGGAAAGAGAAAGAATTCTGAAGGAACGAAGGGATGAAGAGGAAAGAGACCGAAAAATGAACGAGAAACTTCAGATGATTGAGGAGCAAAGGTGTGAATAACGTACTATTATAGGATATGTCGTGTTGTTTGGAAGAAGAAAGTGCTTTCAGGTGTTTTTCGTTTAAGTTACTCTTCTTTCTTGCAGAAGACAACAGAGAGAACAAGAGGAAGAGCTTCGCAGAAAGGAAAAGTTCAAATGGGTGAGTGTAAATATCTGGCTGAAATAAACGTTTTGAATTTGTTGGATGATGTGTGTGTATTTCACGTATGATGTGTAGTTCAAAGTTATAGAAATGTTTGTTTTTTACTCACAGGAGCTACAGGAAAAGGAACATGAACAGGAAATGAGGGCTCGACTTCAAAGAAGTGAGTCGATAGAGAAAGCAGCGGTAAGTTTTTACTACTTAAGGGGATTTTGAGGGGAATTTTAAAGAATAATTATAATAATTATAGAATATTACCATTTTACTAACAGTACAAAGCACCCTGAACTGTCTTTGTCCAGAAAAATAAAGTCATTAGTAAATGTACACATGGAAAACTTCAAAATTCCCCCAAATATCCTTTAAAAAGTTGTTAAATTAGCCGTTTGTAACAGATTTAATTATGTTTTATCAGCTAAAGCTGATCTTATTGTACGGTTACTGATACGTAGGAGGCAGCGGCTTTAGTGTCCCAACGCTCCATGAACCCGAGGGAATTCTTCAGGCAGCTGTCCTCATCTTCATCAATAAGTCCCACGAGTCCTGGATCCCGCACAGGTATGATCTTCCACAGAGACTCTGATTACTGATTTAACTTCTAAGTCCAGCTATGTTCAAAGCACAATTCTGAATGCAGATTTTTTGAATGTTCCGTGTTGTTTTGGTTTTTCCAGGAAAACCGTTCCGACGGTACCAGCGCAGCCTGACAGACACAGCCTTCATCTTCTCTAAAGCCGAGGAGAACTCACCCACCTCCCCACGCAGTTCTCCTCTGGTCTCCCCCTTCTCAAGAGCTCCCCCCTCCCCCATTTACCATGCCATGTCTCCCCCCAAGAGCCCTGACTTTTGCCCAGTTACCTCCCCACAAAGACGCGCAGCCCCCATGTCACCACCCACATCGCCCCTCCGCCCAGCACCTCCAGAATCCGCCCTGCCCAGCATCCCTCAGACTAGAAAACAAGTCCAGGCTGCTGCTTCCCCTACAGAACCCTCTGCACCTCCAGCGTCCCCCACCCTCCTGGCTACTTTTTCCCCCATCTCAATAAATGAGAACCCCTCTGAATTGCACACAGAGGATGAGCCAGACTCAGCCCAGCACATCCCAACTCCGACAGAGCACTCAAGTTCAAACCTGGAGTCTGGTCCACTTTCACAGGTTCTAATAGACACTCTTCCTGGGAGTCCACTTCTGGATTCAGGTAACATTTTCAACAAGAAAATATATTTTATTCTTGTCCAGCTCTTAACTTTTCCCACATTTGACATAATTAATTATAACGATATATTTGTTCAAATTACCAGATCTCAACACAGCAGGTAAAGCACACATCAATCTGGTCTCAGACACTGGCTTCAAAGTTCAAGCTGTACTGGTGGAGGCAGACGAGGAAGAGGATGTGCCGGAACACGAGGAAGACGAGCCTGAAGCCCTGCCAGAGCTGTGTTCTGTTACTGCAGAAGTACTGCAAAATGAGACAGAGGAGGTTGAAGAGGAGGGAAAGGAGGAGGTCGAGGTGGTGGAGTATCAAGATGAGGGAGAAGAGGAGGACCAGGACAAAGATGACAAGAAGGAAGAAAAGGAGGAAGAGGAGGTGACGGAGTTGAAAGAGGAAACTGACCTTGTGTTACCAGAGGAAGCAGCTGAGCTGCCAGATGATGAAGAGGAGGCAGAGGAAGATGCAGATGTGATGAAGCATTCAGGAGAGAGTCACCCCCCCGCTGAGCCCGCTGAGGTGTCAGAGGATGAGGAGGAACCAGATCTCACAGGTAAACATCATGTTTGTGTGACTGGTTACTTGTGTTAACTGTGGTACACTGTCACAACAATTTCAGACATGTGCTGCAGCTTTCTAATAACTCCAAATCCCATTAAGTTATTATTTAAGTCATTATTATTTCAGACGATGAACCAATTTGTCAAAACGTCAAACATGAGACTGTAATCCTGTCAAGCAATGGGATCATCAACGGAGCCTTCTCAGAGGAGCAGAACGGAGCAGGTATGATGAAAAACACCAGTGGCATCTTAACACGACGATCCTGTTACGGTTAGAACATTTTATTCTGTTTTTCCTCAGTGAGATCTTTGAGTCCGTCCGACACCGAGGGCAGCACGTCCGAGTTGACTGTGTGCTACAGAATTCACACCACCGAGGACGACGATGACATAATTGAGGATGAAAATCAGGAGATCTCAGAAAATGGACAAGAGGTTTTTCTTTTATTGGTCAATATATTTTGTACTTGTTGAAGTTTTTGCTAGAAAATTACCTGAGAATATAAATTTGTTACTGATAAAATTTCTTAAAATTAAACACCCATCATTCCTTATAAGGAAGCACAACGCCAACCACCTTTCATGTCACATTTTGGTCAAATTTTGAAAATAAATTTAATATGTAAAAATATATATAGGATCTGTTAGGCCTTGGAGTGGCAGCTATCTTGGATCAGATTAACTCTGCAGTAAATTGGTTGTACAGGTGAAACTGGAAAAATTAGAATATGGTGCAAAAGTCCGTTTATTTCTGTAATTCCACTTAGACTGTGAGACCATCTAAAGGCTCAGGAACCCTTTGCAGGTGTTTTGGATTAATTAGCTGATTAGACTTTGAGTCTAGAATATTGAACCTTTTCACAAAATTCTAATTGTCTGAGATTTTGAATTTGGGGTTTTCATCAGCTGTAAGTAAATCACAGTTATAACAAATAAAGGCTTGGAATATCTGGCTTTGCATGGAATGAGTCTGTCTCATAGATTAGTTTCACCTTTTAAGTTGAATTACTGAAATAAATGAACTTTTGCACCATATTCAAAATTTTCAGTTTCACATGTACATTGACGAAAAAGTAGATAAGCAGCATTTAATGAACTGTATTATGCTATTTTAAAGCTTTCAGAACAGTGATAGGCCCATATGATTAAAACATTACCGTTGGCATTATGGAGGCATAATTTATTTTGGAATATACGTTATTTTCTTAAGGCATTTTGTCAACCTGGAAGTAAGACTTTTGGAGTCCATGAAATCCCACTTTCATCCATGTGAATGCCACTCATTTTATGACTATCATGGACCATGAAGAAAAAGACGAAGAGTATTGGGCCCACCAGGACATTCCCTAGTGGTCTGACTGGGGAAACAGCCCTCTCAGCGATTGCCGAGTGCAATACGCTGACGTCTTAACCCTTATATCCCCTCAGTGCATTTTTTTGTGCTCAAAGAACAAAAACGTTAGAAAATTAAAGGGTTAAAGTACTAAAAGGACCAATTTCGTATGGAGACACAATAGCTTAGAGGACCGAGCCACCGTGTCTCCTGGTCACATTTTTCTCTCCCAGAAATTTCCCAGAACTCCTACAGCAGAAACATGGCTATGATGTCTTGATCAGAATCGCTCCTCATCAGGAGGAATCACATTCATTTTTTGTTTTCACTTCAGCAAAAAAAATAGCAAACTGAGGCACATTTGTCCCTTTGCTAGGGCTCTGTGAATAAGATGGAGATGCTAAACTCCGCATTGCAGAAACATGCAATCTGTTGGTCACTAAGGAAAGAATGTAAAAAAGTAAAAATGTAAACACAAAAGTTTTTCTTCAAGTGAATTTTTCCCCCTTAATTGCATTGTGTTTTACTTTAATTCGAGCAAACATTTTATGATTATAGTCCTTTTTTGACCAAGTTTCTCTGTCCACTCCAGGAGTTAGCTGATCAACGTTTGTGCGTCCGAGCTCTGTACGACTACCAGGCAGGTAAGCTGCCATTTGGAGGATAATTACCACACATGTGCACGTAAAGTGCCTCCATTTGCAGTAATTACACTGTGATTATCTGCTCTTCAACATGTTATCTTGTGGTTCCCACAGAGGACGAAACCGAGATCTCCTTTGAACCGGGTGACATCATCAGGGACGTGGAGACGGTGGACAAAGCCTGGTGGAGGGGGTGGAGCAAAGACGGCCGACAAGGCTTATTCCCTGCCAATTATGTGGAGACCATATAGGCAGACAGAGGCATATGACACACACACACACACACACACACACACACACACACACACACACACACACGCTCAGGGACACCTTCTCCACTCTTGTCTCAGCATGTTTTTACCTTAATCCTCCCACTGAGACTTTATACTTTCTCTTTAGTTGAAAGAAGAAAAAACACATGTGACTCCTTGTTTTGAAGAAAGCAAAAAGAAAAGTGTGACTCTCTATTTTGATGTGTTTTTTTATTTGAGAAAAACACAAGAATGCAGAAATTACCAAGCCTTATTTTCATGGATATAATAGCAAAGACCTCTTCCTGGACCAAAATAACTTATTTTCTTTTAAGATGTTGCAGAAATGTTGATGGGGGTGGGGGGGTGGGGGACGGGATTGCGACAACAAATGATCACAAACTTTCTAAAGTAACACGAACGTGTTTTAAGTGCAGTGTTCTTTTTGATCCACACGTATAACAAGCATAGTTCAGCTCACCATTTGTATCCACACACCAGGTATCATCTTATAATCATCTTTCTGTTCTTTCTTCATTATTTTTGGTAGCTCTGACATTCTCCCAGCATAGTTTAATAACCCAAAAGCATAAAAAATGATAAAAATAATGTTGACAGTGATATGAAATGACCTGTATAAATCTAATTTTTGGGGTGGGCTGTATTCTGTTCATATATGGATGTCTTTCTGTGATTTTTGTCTCTTATTTTCCTAGTTTTTAACAATTTAATGCATTTTTTCCCAATACGTGTTGTTTTAATCACCTGCAACATCATAAAGCACTACAATGTATAAAGGAATGTATAAAGAATCATGCTTGGTGCTTTTTCTATTCTTGTTTTTTTAAGCTTGTTTAGTTGCATCTGTTTTATGTATTTACTCAAAACTTACAAATATAAAGCATTTATTGGTTAAACTGCCTGTAAATGTTTCTGTGCAGCTTTATTTTTTACTTTTATTGATGCATTATAATAATCAATAGCTATAATCCAAATTGCACAAAGATCTTTTCATAATTTAAATATTTCCTTTAGCCTATTTCTACTCTCCTATCCTTGTATTAGTTCCAAAAATAATAGATATTCCCCACTTACTCTTGTTTTTACAGCAACTCAGACATTTAATTTTATATGAAGCCAAATATTTCTATTTGAACAAATAAAAAAATAGATGACACCCATCTGATTTCCTTTTTAGGCAACTTGTTTTCAAAGCTAAACCCTGAATTTTTGATTTTGTCTGTCAAGTCTAGCTGGTTGAAAACTTTGTTTAATATACATTATTTAGTATTTTTGCACTGCTCGACCTCAAGAAAAGTGTGGAAAATAAAGGTTGTAGTACTCTCTTGCCACCTATAGGTGGAGACATTGCCTTTTCCAATTTGCCAGCGACAAACTCCAGAAAGAGCTGACTGAATGAACAGATTCCTCAGGACAAAAGGCAAAATATTTTGACAGGCAGAGAGGAGGCTCATTGTTAGACACATTTCAGGAGCAGGATATCCTGACATTCCCAAAGCTAAAAATTGCTAATTCTTCTACACCTTAAATAGGATTTTCCCCTGGGGTAATAATGATTGATTGGATATGACATTAAAATTTCTTAACCATGCACCTTTAATACTTACAGGGCGGCTGGGTTACGCTCTTGTAGTGCCAGTTCAATAATAGTGTTTGGCAGATGTGCCTCTGTTCTGGAATAGAGAGGTAGCGTTTGACATGGGTCTCATCCTGCTTGAACTGATGCCTGTTGACAGACTGACTAAATCTATCCAGGAGACTATTCTGTCAAAGTTGCCTCAGAAGGTTAATCACCAGCGAGGTGTGCGTGGAAAAAGTGATGAGTCTCTTACGGAAGAGTAAGCGGTTTGTTTGGAGAAGATGGCAAAAACATCAAATAAGCAAGATTTGGACAAAGACGGGGGGAAAGGGGGGAAAGATAATTAAACTCATTAACGACATCGTAAATCAGCAGTGGATGTAGCTTTATGTTGGATTGTCTAATGACGATCAACAACCATAATTATGAGAGCTCGACACTTGTTTCCCGCCCTCTCTTGCTGTTGTTCCCATGGTCATCCTCACAACTCAAGAGATCGCTTGTCTCTTCCAATTAAGCTGACTGATAAGGAGGCGCCAACTAATGTGCCAGTCAACTTTCCCTTCCCTGTTCCTCCTTTGTCTTCAGGCTGTTCTTTCTGTCTGTGACCCTCATCAGTAACAAAACCCCTCTCGACTGTGGTGTTAAACCAACAGAGAGGACCACCCCCCTTGACTTTCCCTTTATCTCTTCTTTAATTGACAGACCCTATCTGAGCGGTGGAGGGCTGACAAGTGTGGGATGGCCAAGGTAACATGGCGGTTAGGGACGTGCCACTCATTGTAGCATTATCAGCACGATGCCAATGGCAGAAATCTAATCTGACCTGGCTGCTGACGGCTTGTGGCCTGTTGGGTTTCTGCTCTAAAGCAGATTCTGGAAACCCATTGAGACACCCGCTAGGGAGGATAAGCACAAACAAACATGGATAGAAGAGTTTGGTGATGGCCAACATACAACAACCTCATTCTCCTTGACATCACTCAACTTCTTCAACAACTAAGAAGTTGCAACAACTACTTTGTTTATGTGTCATTCACCAAGAGACAAAAAAAAAAAATGTTACCACAGCACTTTTGTGAGTTTAAGTGAAGCCTTGCATCGTTACTGAAAGAGAGAGAAAACTGAACTTTTGGTTTTGGCTCAGATAAAAGTATAAAACGAAACCAAAAGGAAACACTCTTGATGTACTGGTCTGGCAATGTTCCAACTATCGCCTACAGTCGTGAGATTTTGATAATGACCAAAACAACAAGCTCTTGGATTAAAGCAGCAGAAGTGATCTTCCTCTGTATGATGTCCAGCTCTGAAATCTAGGAGGAAAGTTAAAGTCCCATTAGTCATCATCACACACTGGTGAAATTACATCTCAGCATTTGATCCATCCCCGTGGTGAGTGGTTAGATGCAGCAGTGGCTGCACTCAGGAACTATTTGATGGTTTAACCCTCCAATCCAACCCCCTAATGCTGAGTGTCAAGCAGGAAGGTATTGTGTCCCATTTTTAAAGTCTTTGGTATGACCCGACCGTTGATTTGAACCCAACATCTCCCAGTCTCAAGGCGGACACTCATACCACTAGGCCAAGAAGGTCAAAAAATATGTTCCCACACAGTTTTGAACCAGATACCTTTCACATGTGAGGCAAAAGTGATGACCACTATACTACAGAAACTGGTTGAGGAGCTTGAAACAGGTGGTTTAGACATCTGACTAGGATGCTGCCTGGTGTGTTTCGCAGGGTAAAGACCTTTGGGTACTTGCTGGTCTGGTTGTATATTCCCTTCAGCCTGGGAACATCTTGGGATGATTCAGGAGGAGCTGGGAAGTATGGCTGGAGAGAAGTATGTCTAGGTTTCTCAATCCTTACACATTTTGGAAGATGGATGGATGTCTTAAAAAAACTTTAGAGCAAGGAACCTGCTCATGCTCCTTCCCGAAGTGTTCAAAATTCCCAGTTTTAGCAGAGCTTGGGGATCTTTCCTTGAAAAACACAAAGGTTCCGGTTTAAGTCCTCCCCCGCTGAAATGAAGTGTTTGCAGCATCTCTCCTTGGAGAAAACGATTTTCCTTTAGTTTCTGATTCTGTATCTTTGAACCAAACTGTCACGATGATTTCCACAGAACAGAAACTCCAATGCTACCCTGGTTTTGTATCAAACTAAATCCAGTTCTGAGGCCATTTGCTTTTGAGACAATTCCAGTGCGAGAACAATAATCTTGGATTTTTTTCTAACAGTTTTCAACATAAATCAGCTTTAGCTTAGAGATAATTCCATCTTGTGTAAGTCCTGATAAAACCTTTGCTTTTAGACATCAATCTTGTTCTTAACATTGTCATTTTCCCTTTAAAGATAATCTTCAAAATCGCTTTGGAAGCTGAGGATGGCTCCAGGCAAAATTTTCCTGTCAGTATAGAAACTGGCCCATTAACTTCTGAAGTACTCTTTGGCAAAGCTCCCGATCCCCTTCACTGCCATCAAAAAGCCATTTTCCTCGGCCAGTCCCGCGAAGCCCGAACAATGCATGGAGGATTAGAACATCTCACTGTCTTGAAGCAAAAAAAAAAAAAAAAGGATGTTAAAGAAGTCTCTTGTTTCCAGTCGCAGCTGGCAGCATTTCTACTTCTGGATTTTTCCTGACTGCATTCCCAAGAGGTGTTTTTCGCTTTTACCATGTAAATCCTGCACTTGCAATCAGCCAACATGTGGCATTGTGATCCCATCACAGAGATTGTTTTGTTGTTTTTTTCCTTCTTCTTCTCCTTCCTTCAGCTGGTAAATGGTTAAGTCTGGCAGTCTATTGTGAAGGAATCCTCAAAGAGGACGGAAACCACAAGAGACATTGGAAGCTGTTAATTAATACAACAGAATCTGCAAATGTTTTATTTTTCTGATTCTGAAGATGAAAAAATTAAAGAATGGAAATCATGCTTTAAATCTAGCAACAGGGACGTCTAAATCTCTCACTTCCTCTGCTAGACATGGTCCTGGACAAAGAAAAGCTGTTATCACTAAATCTCACAATAATTTTATTTTATTTCATTGGTTGTATCATTATAAATTACAGTTTAGATTTTTTGAATTTTCATTTAAAGCAACACTAAATAAGTTTCCCCAATTCTCACCTCTATTGGTTGATAGCAGAATTAAACCTGTCATAAACAACCCTCCCACAGCCTTCTCTGTTGTGTGCGTGCTAAACCAACGGCAGCCTTCCCAGTTACGAGCAACTTTCAAAGAGCACACTGTTTTAGAAGGATCTAAAGACAGTGAACATTTCATGGAAGGAAAAACTGAAATAATTTTAAAAGTTGAAAAGTCGTAAGTAATGTACTATTATAGAGAGAATATGCCAAATTTGCAGATTGTTTAAAAACAAGTAAAATTGGACAAAAATGCAGAAGTTATGGTCCAAAGCATTCATGTAACTGCTAAATTAACTAGATAAATTGCATTTCTTGCAGAAATGCGTTTGAATGCTTTATTGCTGAATACGATAGCTGAAACTGCTGAATTGAAGCTAAAACTAAGCTTAATTGTCAAAATGTGCTGAATGTATTTGAAGTTTTAGGAGCAAAAATTGTTAAAAACTTTTAAAAAGCCCGAAAAGTAAGTAGAGAATAGAGAAAAAAATCCTAAACAGCAGAAAACTGAAATCTCTAAACATAGTTTAAAAAACTGAGTAGCTAAAATGTTTAAACAGCTCATATTTGAGTATAAGTAGTTACATTTTCACAATTAGTTTAATTGTGAAATTAGCAGGATATGCTGAATTTTGAAACTGATAGCTGAGTAGCTGAACTGAAATAA
>SSNS01000095.1:0-11524 GCA_006937985.1 Aphyosemion australe
TCACAGGCCGAGCTAGGCCAAGTAGAATTTTAGGACATGCTGCTTCTTTGATCTTAGGTCCTATATTCTATAGGCTGCAATTTGAAAACTGTACAAGCTATCGACACCGCTCAAACTGTTAAAAACTCGTAATGACTAGTAGTCTCTCTGGTCCAACGTATAGACCCGTAGCTCAAGCAGAACAAGAGTTACACTCTCTGTTGTCTTGTTTTTGTGTTGATTACGGAAAATATGACAAAGTTAGAGGATGTAATGGAAAACATATTAGGCAGGTTTGACCACTTAACCAAAACCTATCATTCCAAACTTTGGCACATATAGAACCCTCATAGGGACCTACTTTCACCTCAAATTTGAGACCCCTAGTCTAATCACAGGCCGAGCTAGGCCAAGTAGAATTTTAGGACATGCTGCTTCTTTGATCTAAGGTCCTATATTCTATAGGCTGCCATTTGAAAACTGTACAAGCTATTGACACCGTTCAACCTGTTATAAACTCGTAATGACTAGTAGTCTCTCTGGTCCAACGTTTAGACCTGTAGCTCAAGCAGAACAAGAGTTACACTCTCTGTTGTCTTGTTTTTGTGTTGATTACGGAAAATATGACAAAGTTAGAGGATGTAATGGAAAACATATTAGGCAGGTTTGACCACTTAACCAAAACCTATCATTCCAAACTTTGGCACATATAGAACCCTCATAGGGACCTACTTTCACCTCAAATTTGAGACCCCTAGTCTAATCACAGGCCGAGCTAGGCCAAGTAGAATTTTAGGACATGCTGCTTCTTTGATCTAAGGTAATATATTCTATAGGCTGCAATTTGATAATTGTACAAGCTATTGACACCGTTCAACCTGTTATGAACTCGTAATGACTAGTAGTCTCTCTGGTCCAACGTTTAGACCTGTAGCTCAAGCAGAACAAGAGTTACACTCTCTGTTGTCCTGTTTTTGTGTTGATTACGGAAAATATGACAAAGTTAGAGGATGTAATGGAAAACATATTAGGCAGGTTTGACCACTTAACCAAAACCTATCATTCCAAAATTTGGCACACATTGAACCCTCAAAGGGACCTACTTTCACCTCAAATTTGAGACCACTAATCTAATCACAGGCCGAGCTAGACCAATTAGAATTTTAGGACATGCTGCTTCTTTGATCTAAGGTCCTATAATCTATAGGCTGCCATTTAAAACTGTACAAGCTATTGACACCGTTCAACCTGTTATCAACTCGTAATGACTAGTAGTCTCTCTGGACCAAATTGTAGACCTGTAGCTCAAGCAGAACAAGAGTTACACTCTCTGTTGTCTTGTTTTTGTGTTGATTACGGAAATTATGACAAAGTTAGAGGATGTAATGGAAAACATATTAGGCAGGTTTGACCACTTAACCAAAACCTATCATTCCAAAATTTGGCACACATAGAACCCTCATAGGGACCTACTTTCACCTCAAATTTGAGACCCCTAGTCTAATCACTGGCCGAGCTAAGCCAAGTAGAATACTAGATCAATTGCATTTCTTGCAGAAATGCGTTTGAATGCTGCGTTGCTGGAATCGAGAGCCGAAGCTGCCGAATAACTGAACTGAAGCTGAAACTGAGCTCAATTATCAAAAATAGCTGAATGTAGTTGAAGAATTAGGATCAAAAATAACTAATAAGTTTAATAAAGCGCAAACAGTAGACAAAGAATGAAGAAACAGCAGAAAACGAAATCTCCGAACGCAGTTTAAAAAACTCGACAGCTGAAGTGTTTAAACGGGGTGCGTTTGAGTCGTAATAGATTAATAGTTTCATTTTCACAATGAGCTGCACTGTGAATGTAGCAGCATCTGCTGAATTCTGAAACTGATAGCTGAACATGCCTTGGAACTGGAGTGAAGTAGAAAATTAGTTCAACTGTCAACGTTAGAATGAAATCAAGATTAAACCGTTAAAAAGAGCAGAAATGTAACTTTGAAGTTTCAAAATTCTCTCAGCCAATCAGAGAGCAGGAATGGTGGACGGCTGGCTTCCTCAGACCAAGCCGAACGATTTGGTGTATAACACGTCTGGGTGCGTAATTCTGTTAACCTGGAATAAGCCTGAAGTCTCTCAACCAATCAGAGAGCAGGAATGGTGGACGGCTGGCTTCCTCAGACCAAGCCGAACAATTTGGTGTATACCATGTCTGGGTGCGTCATTCTGTTAATCCGGAATAAGCCTCAAGTCTCTCAACCAATCAGAGAGCAGGAATGGTGGACAGCTGGCTTCCTCAGACCAAGCCGAACGATTTGGTGTATAACACGTCTGGGTGCGTAATTATGGTAAATGGTAAATGGCCTGTATTTGTATAGCGCCTTCTTAGTGTTCTACAACCCCCCAAGGCGCTTCACAACACAATCAGTCATCCACCCATTCACGCACACATTCACACACTGGTGGGGATGAGCTACGATGTAGCTACAGCTGCCCTGGGGCGCACTGACAGAGGCGAGGCTGCCGAGCACTGGCGCCACCAGTCCCTCTGACCACCACCAGCAGGCAAGGCGGGTTAAGTGTCTTGCCCAAGGACACACAGCAGCACTCTCTGGCCGGAGCCGGGATCGAACCTGCAACCTTCCGATTACTGGACAACCCGCTCTACCTCCTGAGCTACTGCTATGTTATGTTAATCCGGAATAAGCCTCAAGTCTCTCAACCAATCAGAGAGCAGGAATGGTGGACGGCTGGCTTCCTCAGACCAAGCCGAACGATTTGGTGTATAACATGTCCGGGTGCGTCGTTCTGTTAACCCAGAATAAACTTGAACTAAGTTTGAAATGATCCAAACAGTTATTAAAAAAAATAATTCAATGAAGAGAATTCAGACTGAGGTAATAAATGAGAATAATTAGGTGTAGTTCACCTTGAAACCTTGGATCTAAGATGAAGATGAAGAATTTCCAAAGAGAAAAATCAAGACATTGTTTGCAGAAAGAAATCTAACACAACATAACAAGTGCTTTGCTGTGGTCTGACACAAGGTGGCAGCAGAGTACATTGTATTTATAAAGGTTGAGTGTAGAGCTACAGTGTTTGAGTGTTATACATATTTAATTGTTTAAATGATCCAAAAATATTGTATAAATAATTGAATGAAGAAGAGCATTTAGGCTGAAGTATAAAATGAGAATAATTAGGTGTAATTTAGCTAGAAAAGTTGCATGTAAGTTGAAATGTTTGAAATAGTTTAAAGAGAAAAATGAAGAAGTTACCACAGGTGGGATTTGAACACAGATCTCCTGCATGAAATCCCTCCAACTATGACACTGAGCTAACACTCTGGCTGAAAAGCACAGGTGGATGTCGTTATGTAAGATTGAATGAAGAAGAGTATTTTGGCTGAAGTATAAAGTGAGAATAATTAGGTGTAGTTTAGCTTTAAAAGTTGGATGTAAGTTAAAATGTTTGACATTGAATAAAGAAGAGCATTTAGGCTGAAGTATAAAATGAGAATAATTAGGTGTAGTTTAGCTTTAAAAGTTGGATGTAAGTTAAAATGTTTGACATTTTTTAAAGATCAGAAATCAAAGATCAGAATCATGAAATTGCCACAGGCAGGATTTGAACCTGGGTCTCCTGCATGAAATCCCTCCAACTATCTCACTGAGCTAACACTCTGGCTGGAAAGCACAGGTGGATGTCGTTATGTAAAGACAAGTTAGGCTCTTCCATGCTGCCCTTGTGAATGAGGGCAGAAGACATGACTTCTGTGCTCGTTAGCGATTGTAGCACAAGAACCGTTAGAGTTACAGCAAAAACAAAGACATCCCCTGAAAGCTGACAAAAATACCTACTGTTTTATACAAAAATCATGTGTGTACTCAAACATATAGAGCAACTTTTGGACCATTCTTTCACTTGAAATGAAGCAGTCTGCCGCTCCTTCTGCTGCTCACTGCTAGAGTGGTGTTGTGTTTCCTCAACTGTTTTCATAAGCACCAAAAACTGTCTTACAGCCACAATACTTTGAGTAGATTGATAAATTATAGCTCAAAACGTAGGTATATCTGTCAGCTATCATTCAGTGCAAGTTTCAATTTGATGAGATTTACTGTTCACCCAGGACTAATAAAGAGAAACAGAAAAACAATAGTTTTAATGCTTAACAGCATTCAAACTAACTAGTAATATGAGAGTTTCTCAAAAATGGGTAACAATCAGTCCACTAACCAACTTAAAGGTGATGTAAAATTTATGCACCACAAGAGTCCTGATAATACTCAGTATTTGCAAAAATGGATGAAAAAATATAAGGTTACTGGGTATTTAAAGGGTGACCAGTGGGATGACCTGGTGTGTAAGTTAGAAGCAAAATCTATAACTTTAAATAGAAAGTAGGGATCCATACTGGATACTCGTCTGAAACGAGTTTCCGGTATGGATAATGCATCTTTGACGAGTACGAGCATGAACTGAGTAAAATTCATGATTATCTGTGTTCGGGTGGAAGGAGAATCCTCATTGGGTAACTGACTGTCTTTACGCTCTGTGATTGGCCAGTCACACAGAGTGCCCGCCCCTCCCGAAACACAAAACCATCTCTGCAGCGCAGGGAGCTGCGCTCCGCTCACACACGACAGTGACTGATGCTGCCTCTGTGCTCGTAGCCATATAGATATCAGCTCTCTCGTCACGTTGCTTCAGTAATCAGTACTCCCTTAATTCAGCTCGCCTCTTTTTCAGTTTGTGCAACATTTAAAGTTACATTTTATAGCGGTGCATTTGACAAGACAGAGCTGAAAAGGGCTCGTATTGCGTTGGTCACTGTCCTCTCCGGTCCTCCCTCCCTCTCTCTCTCTCTCTCTCTCTCTCTCTCTCTCTCTCTCTCTCTCCCTCCCTCCCTCTCTCTCACACACACACAGACGCGCACACACACACCTCAACATTGATTTGTTTAACTTTGTGTGGGGAAAATGACAAGAACTTTATAAAAAAATAGTTTGATCCTAAAATTAAAAAAATTAAAATTAAAAAGTTGTGTCTTATTCTAGTAGTTCATATTTCCTACTGCATGAGTTCAGTTGTATTCATTCATGCACTTAAATATTCCTGTTCTGAGTTTATTGAAAAACTTGTTCTGTATTAGTTCCTTTAGTATTGTGATCAAAAACACTGAATCTCAATTCTGAGGCTGATCTGTAAATAGTTTTCAAATAAACAATACATATAGCAACTTGTGATCAATCCATATCAATTTCAGAGTTAAAATAATGTACAGAGTTAAGCCCCACCCACTTCCGGTTAAACCATGCCCGTTTCCGGTTTAGGCCCCACCCACTCTGAGTACAGATACAGATAATTTAGATGGTTGAACAGATACAGATAGTGGTGTACTCGCTCATCCCTAGTGGATACCTTTAAGTACCTGGGTGTTTACTGAACTGGTCCCACAACACAGATTTTTTTTTTATTATTATTCTTTGATTAGCACTCCAACATCTCAACAGAGAACACAACTCCACCACAGGCAACATTGCAGTTTAACAAGGCTAATCAAAAGGTATTGGCTGAAGCACATGCTTATTATGCCAACCCTTTTTACAAAGAAGCATCATTTAATATTCAGTTCACGTACATAAGACTCGAAACAACAAAAAACAAACAAAAAAAAATTAAAAAGTAAACCTTCCACCAGACAAGTAAATACAGTAAATCAAATTAAATACTATGACAGCAATCTAATCAAAAACAACCAAAAGTTTCAATATTATTATTTTTTTTTTCAATGAATTTTTTTATTACTCTTTCATCCCTGTTTTATATATTGTTCTAATATTCTAGTTTTAAACACGTTTTTAAACACAGAGTTCATAGAATTTCAGGATATTTGAATTTATAAATAAGATATTAGTTGGTTCTGTATAGTTTGTTTGATTTATAATTCTTATGGCTCTTTTTGTAACTTAAAAATAGGAAGAGTATTGGTTTTATATGCATTGCCCCATATCTCTATACAATAAGTCATGTATGGAAGCAACAATGAACAATAAAGTGTGTGTAATGATTTCTTGTTCAGGACATCCTTTGTTTTTGTTATAGGATTTCTGAATCCTGTACCGCTTCTCTATTTCATTCTGTATCTCACACACACCCACACACACACACACACACACACACACACACACACACACACACACACACATCTGAACACACCCACTACCTTATCTCCTACTTTAAATAAACTGTGTTGGCAGCCGCTCGGGGCAGACTGTACTCTGTCCTGAGTTGGTCTGTCACCCTTTGCAAACGGTTCTATGTGTCTTATTTTGTCTTTCTGCCTTATCTCCTCAGCGTCAGGTAATTAGGTTGATTGGGAAAATCCCTAACATAAATTGGTCCTTCGAGCGGAGCCTGGGGGTCTTTGCTGTCGATGCCAGATGCCATCCGCCGGACAGTGCAGCGCCTGTTTTCGCTGGAGGTCGGCGCCTGGGGTCTGACGTCGCCAGGGGGGCACCGGGTCTACGAACTCAAGCTTCTGAGCTGGGGAGATCTGGTGAGACATTCTTGTCTGTATCTAGATTACAAACTTGCCGGTGGGGTAACTGTGAGTTTTCTGAGTTGGTGAAGTCCGCCGTAAGGGGCTGTAGGTCGAGGGCTGTAGGTTAGTCCGCCGCAAGGGGCTGTAGGTTAGTCCGCCGCAAGGGGCTGTAGGTTAGTCAGCCGCAAGGGGCTGTAGGTTAGTCCGCGCAAGGGGCTCTAGGTTAGTCCGCCGCAAGGGGCTGTAGGTTAGTCCGCCGCAAGGGGCTCTTGGTTGGCTCCAGTTACCCATTTGTTAGTCTGTCTGTCTGTCTATTTGTTTGTTGGTTGGTTGCTGTTGGGTGTGTGAGAGAGTGAATGGACTTATAACTTCCTGGTAAGGAGGAAGCTTATAACTCATTTTGCTCACGCACGTCTCGTACCGGTGGCCTGGGTTTTATAGAGGTTGGTTTTCACACCGTAAATTGATTCCCGCTGTGTGTCCGCACACAGTCGAAGGGCGGATTCACAAGCCTAACCCAGACCTCGTGCCGGGGGGAGACGTGTTGTGATTTAAGTCATTATGGGGAACACATCTTCACAAATGCCTGGAGTAAAGATGATGCATTTATGGAGGCAAAAGCGCCTCAATGTGGTGAAATTTCTAGGAGATGGTCGCTGAAATATTACAGCTGCACAGTGATCTTAAAGTTGAGATTATAAGAGACACAGCCAAAGGCTGATAGAACAAACTGAACCTAGAATATGAATTATCAGAAAGAGAAAGAAAGCTGTGTCAGCCTCGAATTAAAGCTGATATAATGTCCCTATAGGAAAAGCTTAATTTGGCCCCAAATTGACGTTTTGTGCTATGAATATTAAAATTAAAAATAAAAGAACAACGCATGAAGATTGACAGGTTAAGCGGCAAAATTATCCACGGAAAATAAAAATAAAAAAAATAAAAAAACCTTATTTCGGCATAGTGAACAGCACAAACGCTTAAGGATAATTACTTAGTTCCACAATTAGCTCCTAACTTAAAGAATAAATGAATGTATAGCTAAAAGAAAGTGAAAAATACATATTCACAAGAGTATTCAGTACGAATAAATTAAGTTCATCTGGAGCAGAGCAAAATCTGTTGGAAAATTGAAGTAAACATTATAATATAGCAGCATAAAGGAGTTTGGAAATTAGTTTACTTTGGACAGTTAAATGGTTAAAGTAATATATAATATATAATATGTAATATATAAAGTAATATAAAATACTGCAGGAGACCGGTAGTTCTAATCCTAATTTGAATGACAAAGACACAGATAATTCAAAAAGTTGATCTGCAGAGTCACACTGTCCGAGTTTCAAGGAATTCATTTGAAAATTAGATTGATAAAATACGTATTTGGTCGATAACAGAAGGTTAATCGCAGTTTTTGATTAGAAATATCTATTTGACTAATGACTGAGGTCAATTTCTCTGAAGGATATTCAATTGTGTCGGTTTCCATCATATTTGGGATAAAAACATTAAAAGATTATAAGCAGAGTGGTTCCATGATGGCTGGAAGTCATCTGATGGTGCTGAGATTTATATGTAATCTCTCATGCCACAGTTAAAGGTCTGTTAATTTGTACACAACTGAAGTACAATTCCTGATAAACATCCTTGAATTTGGGTTTCATTTCTAAATAAAGTAAAGACTTTAAGTTCTTATTGTGCATGGATTTAATCTCACCATCAGGAGTAAATGTTTACTGAATGGGGGAGGGGTAGAGCGTCCCGTCATGGTCACCAGGACCGATCGGATAACAATCTGAGCGCAGTGACATGCTGGAACTGCAATCAGAAAAGGACATTTAGATAGGAACTACAGGCTACCCCCTTCACATAACTCTAAGGTCATTTATAATACAAACAATGCAGATATTCCTTCTCAGGGTCACCATGCGTGCCTCGGAGTTTAATAGTCTTTAATGTGTGTCTGAACAGGTCTTATACACTTGGGAAAATAAATCGGAAACTTCTTTCAAAGTTCAAAATGTGATTAAATATTAAGTGTAGACCTCCTACAAATCAATTAAGAGTATAGAAGGCATTTCAGTGATGAGAGGCGGAGCCCGGGCGATTTAGTGGTTGCAGTACCTGTTATTTTCTTCTTCAGCATCTTCGGGCTGCCGGTCAGATCTGGCAGACCCAAACGTGTTGTGAGGGTCTGCTGGGAACGTCTGGCAGAGTCTCCTGTCAGAAGGAGCTTCAATTCCCACCTCCGACAGAACTTCGAACACGTCCCGGGGGAGGCGGGGGACATTGAGTCCGAATGGGCCATGTTCCGTGACTCCATTGTCGAGGCAGCTGACCGTAGCTGTGGCCGCAGGGTGGCCGGTGCCTGTCGTGGCAGCAACCCCCGAATTGTCGAATTGTCTGTTGTGATTTAGAGAGAGCTGAGCCGGAAGGATCTACGTTCCTACCCTCACCTATGGTCACGAGCTTTGGGTAGTGACCGAAAGAACGAGATCGCGAATACAAGCGGCCGAAATGAGTTTTCTTCGCAGGGTGGCTGGGCTCTCCCTTAAAGATAGGGTGAGAAGCTCGGTCATCTGGGAGGGGCTCAGAGTAGACCCGCTGCTCCTCCACATCGAGAGGAGCCAGTTGAGGTGGCTCGGGCATCTGATTAGGATGCCTCCTGGACGCCTCCCTGGTGAGGTTTTCCGGGCACGTCCAACCTGGAGGAGACCCAAAGGAAGACCCAGGACACGCTGGAGAGATTATGTCTCTCGGCTGGCCTGGGAACGCCTTGGGATTCCCCCGGAGGAGCTGGCCCAAGTGGCTGGGGAGAGGGAGGTCTGGGCTTCCCTCCTTAGGCTGCTGCCCCTGCGACCCGACTCCGGATAAGCGGAAGACAATGGATGGATGGATGAGTACCTGTTATCCGAAACTGCATATTGGATACTTTAAATTATCGCCTCTGAACATTGAAATTCCTATTGGTTGAAGAATCTGTGAAAAGACTGAAGGTGTAGTTAAGAAATCACCTGTTTTACGTCCACACACACAGAGAGCTATGTGTGTGTTTCTCTCCGGCAGAGAGACAGAGAGAAACCAAGCAGCAGGAGGGTTTCTCACAGGGGCTGACTTAGAGCCTTGGGAGTCAAGGGGGCCACTTTGTTATTAGTAGATAGCAATAAGATAATGAATAAAATAAAATACAAAGATGAGACGGGAGAGAAGTATGATGCATGAATGGTGTTTTTAGACAGATTTATGTTAATGGAGTACTGATAATAATGATAGATGTTGAATACAGCATAAACAGGTTTATGGATGATAGAATTAATGGATAATAAAATTATAATAAAATTATGAGAGATAATAAAATTACAGAATGAAAATATGTTGTAGTGGTGGAGATCGTGGCCACAGCAAAAGACAACATGCACATTTTAAAGTTGCTATATTCACAGATCTAAATGTAACTACATAAATATAAATTTTGTTTATTAACGACTTGGTAAATGTATCCAAGGTACTCTGTACCATTCTGTTTGCGAATGACACAACACTGTTTTACTCGGGATTGGATATTAAGAGAGTGGTAAATAATAAACGGATTAAGATTAAATAACTGGTTTGATTTCAATAGATCGACACTGAATCTCAATAAAACACATTTCATACTATTTAAAGATAAACACAGCAGTGATTTGTCATTGGCAATAGCTGGGACTAAAATCACAAGGGTAAAAGAAACAAGAGTTCTTGGAGTGTTTATTGATGAACACTTGACCTGGAAATCACATATTAGTTACATAAAAGGTTAAATTGCCAAATCCTTAGGAGCATTACATGAAGTCAAATTCTTACTGGTTTGTTGGCATTGTACATTTCACTGATTGTTCCATACTTGACTTATTGTGTAGAAATCTGGGGAGCGAGATACAAAAGCTATACACAACCCTTATTTATTCTACAGGAAAGAGCTCGGAGAGTCATCAACTATAGTGGCTGTAGAGATCCATCAAACCCGTTGCTCTTCAAATATAAATTACTGAAATTTCAGGATTTAAAAGACTGGAAAATCTTACAACTATGTATAAAGCCAACAAACATTCAGAGGATATTTGTAAAGAGAACTAGTGATTATGGGCTGGTCTAGGAAATCCAGGAAGGTTTAACACAAGAAGGTGATTTACTACTAAACTGAAGTTAACCTAAACACCTTTAATAAAAGGGATTTGTGAACAAAAAGCGTCCCTGAGGGAGATAAAACGCACGAAAGCTTGCACTAAACGCGCAACAAGGCCAAATTATTAGGCACAAGCTTAACAACCAAACTATAACTACACAAAACGGGGTTAATCCCGGTTAATCAAAGAGAGGACTGAAAACTACGGCAAGCTTTAACTTAACTCAGGAGGAGGAAAAACACAAAGCCTCCAGAGAATACTCACACCGAGGTCCACAAACAAACCCAGGAATGAGCGCTGGATCGCGAGCATACCGGAAGCTTCTCCAAACAACTCTAATTATCTCTAACCAGAACAAGAGTCAATGAGAAGCATTAGCTGCTCCACATAAAACTCATATGGTCTCTCCCTCGCATTTAAACGTCAGAAAATGTACAAAATTGAGTGTACCAAGTAATTATGAAGAGTTCACATTAAGCCAATGGTCATGATCGCTCTGGAAATAAGAATAGGAAATACTTAAAAATGAATCTGTATATGTGTCTGAGAAATGGAAACTGTGGAGATCTTTTTTCCTGGGAAAGGGGGCAGAATTTATAAGATTTTTTCTTCATTCTGCTCCTTTTCATTCAAAGTTGAGTTTTTTGTTATGTATCTCTTATGGGTTAGATGTTTTATTTGTTTATTTTGAATTGCATTAAGTCAATTAAAGGGAAAAATTCATAGCTGAAGTTACCTGCGAAATACTGATTTTAATTTGACATGACAACCAGTATGTCATATGCTGGGGAAGCAAAAGAAAATAAAGCCATGTTTGTCTGGGCCCTTCAAGGACTTTTGCCACCAA
>SSNS01000095.1:12406-33927 GCA_006937985.1 Aphyosemion australe
TTTTCCCTACTTATGGAATTCCTTCTGTTATCAGGTCAGGCATTGGAACACATTTTGTTTATGAGGTGATGACTAGATGCTCTGAAACAGATGATTAAAGTGTTTTCTGAGGAAACAAGTCTAAATATACAATGATCTCGCAGAGCCCTCTTGTGCTTTTTCGCCCTCACAGGTCGTGAAACCAGGAAGTTGGGTCCGGATCAAAGTGCTTAAACGAGAAACCTGGAGTTCTCCACGTTGGGACGGTCCACTTCAAGTCTTGCTCGTTACCCCCACTGCTGCGAAAGTTGCTGAGAGGCCATCTTGGATCCACCTTTCTCATGGTAAACTCATCAAAGTCACTTATCCGCCACTAGGGCGGCAACGAAGTCCGGGCTTCAAAGGGGCTCATGACAACAGGTCACGAGCGTCTCAACCCCCGGTGAAGATGGACGACTGCTACAGGCATACAGGATGCCTCACTCTGATGATGTTGATGGTACGTGAATGTGGCCTCTTCTGTGGCCCGCCTCTCAGCACCTGACAGAGGGATTGGAACGGCGGCAGCTGCCTGGGGCACTGGAGATGGAACGGAGCTTGGACCGCAACGATGGTGGGACGGGGCTCCACCCTGCCCACCGACCATAGAGATGGACCGTCATCTGCACTCGTGGACCCGTCTGGACGTCACAGGAAGACAAGACGGAAGAGAGACTCCAGATTGGGATGGAAAATCTGGACCCACACACCCTAACTGCACCCTGGTTTCACGGTTCCTGGGACGGAGGGACTTCGTCTGGACACACCACTGCTGGGAGGGAACTCCTGGTTTGCATCGGTCACTGCCATCGTCCGAGCAGCACCAGTCACAGGTCATCGCGTCGTGCTACGTCTGCTCACTGATTCCACACTCCCTCAATGAGTCATCACTTCTGAAGCCTGAAGCGTTAAGTTCAGTTGATGTTTTTTATATTCTGTATAGTTTAGCTCATCCATACGATACTCCACTGGCCCAAATGATCATTGGTTACACACTGACACTTCTGCCCTGACACAGTATTCATCATGGCTTGACAATTTGATAAGAATCAATTGTACTAACGTTTTTGCAGTCCCCACGGGTTTGAGCACACCACATATAGACCACACATTCAGCTAGAAAACTTCACTGCACTCCCTTCCCAAGGTTTTTCAGGTTTTCCACCTTTCATGGTAGCGTCCAGGAACATGTTAATGCATCACCATCACCTGACCTTCTGTTGGCCTCTGACGGGGGCCTTTGCCATGTCGTAGGTCATGCTCTTGGTTTCAGATGTTGCGCCTTTTTTACCTGACACAGCCGGCGACATCACCACCACCCTTACACACATGAACAACCAGTGGCGGCTCGTCCATAGGGGGCGCTAGGGCGCCGCCCCACCACTCACAGGAAGGAGAAGAAGAAGATAGGAATCACAAAATATATTTAAAAAAACAAAAAGTAAACTAAACGATCTATACACACCATATGGACTAAGTGCTGTGTGTAATCTGTGTTTAATAATGTTCTTTTTACTTTTAACACGGCCAAATCGTCGACGTACTTGTCACGTGTCCTCTCGCGGGCGCAGCAATCTTTACCATTGACTTAATATGGGCTAACTGGCGCATGTGCAGTGGGTCCCCAAACCGTCCACAACGAGAAAGAATAGGAGAGCGGTTGGTCGCATCTTTTAGCGATCGTCGCCGCCTCACCGGGTGAATTCTGCTCAGACCAGGGGGAGGAGATCGCTGATTGGTCAGGTTGTTCACCCCGCCCTGAGGGGAAAACTTTCCACAGGCTAGCGCGTCGTGCTAGTTCAGTTTGTTGTTGTAGCTGCTGCTGTGCACACCTCAACTATGGAGAAAACAAATACAGTTGCGTCTTTGAAAAGCGAGCCGTTTAGTAGGAGGACACAACAGGAAAAACTTGGCCTTAAAGAGCTTGGACCCAACCAGCCGGACATTAAAATAAAGCAACAAACGCAGGACAGAGGGAGAAGTTACACAAGGACATTTTCCCAGCAAAACAATGCCAGCAAACAGTCTGATCAGCTCAGGATATAGAACTTCACGAACCGAGTGGATTGTTTTTACTACACCACACGGATTATGGCCATAACCTGCAGGTAAGCCTCATTTTAGCTTTTGGCTTCAGGAAATAGCATGCTGCCTCGTTAGCGGCTAGCACCGCTCCATACGGTTTGAACTAGAGTGGTACTGCTATTCTTCTTGTTTGTGAGTCTGGGCTTTAATCTAAACGGCTACTTCTGTGAATATCTTGCGTTGTGTCACTGTGTGTTTTTCTGGATACGTGTAGCGTCTATTTTACGGCCTCACGTTTATTTACAGCTTATTGGGTGTTGGTAGAAAGTGGCTTCTATTGATTAGATTGGCCTACTCCCCTTAAGCGTGTGTGCAGTTTGTGTAATATATGGGTGAATGGATGAATATTAAGCATGTTTTTGTCAAAAACATGCTTAATATTCAAAAACTTTTTGAACAAATTTGTTGCCGGAAGTGCTCCTGTGACCGTCAGTTGTGGGACGCTGATGCATAAGAATCAGTGGTAATTTGGCGTCCCCTAGTGGTGATATGTGGTTAGCGCCCCACCCAAAAAAAAACTCACCGGCCGCCACTGNTCTCTCTCTCTCTCATTTTCAACTTCACTTCAGTTCTAATGCATGTTTATCTATCAGTTTCAGCTGCTAAATTCATAGTTCAGCTAATTGTGAAAATTTAACTATTAAACTATTCCTACTCAAATACCAGCTGTTTAAACATTTCAGCTGTCCACCTTTTTAAACTGTGTACTGAGATTTCAGTTTTCTGCTGTTTAGATTTATTTTCTCTTTTCTCCACTTACTTATTTGGCTTTAATACACTTTTTAGTGATTTTTTGCTCCTACATCTTTAAACCTTTTCAGCTCATTTTTACAATTACGTTAAATATTCGCAGCAGAAAACTGCTTATTTCAGTTCAGCTACTCAGCTATCAGTTTCAAAATTCAGCATATCCTGCTAACTTCACAATTCAACTATTTGTGAAACTTTAACTACTTGTACTCAAATATGAGCTGTTTAAACATTTTAGCTGCTCAGTTTTTTTAACTATGTTTAGAGATTTCAGTTTTCTGCTGTTTAGGATTTTTTTCTCTATTCTCTACTTAGTTTTTGGGCTTTTTAAACTTTTTAGCAATTTTTGCTCCTAAAACTTCAAATACATTCAGCACATTTTGACAATTAAGCTTAGTTTTATTTTAGCTTCAATTCAGCAGTTTCAGCTATCGTATTCAGCAATACAGCATTCAAACGTATTTCTGCAAGAAATGCAATTTATCTAGTTAACCCTTTGTGAAAGTTAAAGAAGAAGATTTATTCATTTTTTGCAACTGAACCACATGGGAACTGGTGCAGCTCCTAAACTGGCAGGAATAATCCTGCTATCCACCAACAGGGGAAATGATCCCCAGGAAGGGGTGGGTCCAACTCTACCTGGATGTCTAAAGTACTATAGTATGAAAATTGACCAGATTATGGGGATGGATGTAGATATTGTGCTGGAGTGGGATTGGGTGGGTGGCTGTAGGCACTATGGGGCTCTGTGATGCCACTGCTGTGGGCCCTGGGTAGATGGGGCTGGGTCTTCCTGCCCTGGCTGTTTTTTGGGTAATGGGGGGTGCCTTAGGAAGGGATTTTGCATAATAGCACAAAAATAAGCAAATCTCTCCTAAATGATCATTATTCTATGATACCTAATATTCAGATATAAAATATATATTTGGTATAAGTAAAATTATAACTAATAAAAAAATCACGTATAAGCTTTAAATTAATATCTGTAGGTAACACACAGGTACCACAGCAAATGTGGTAACACCGAACACCACAGTTACTGTCAAACAACCATAAAAACATAACTTTATCTTTTCTGATATAGCTGTAGCCACAGCTGCGCTGTGACACGAGCACCGGCGTAGCATCACCGGTCCTTCCAACCACCTCAAGCAGGCCACGAGGGTGAAGTGTCTTGCCTAAGGACACAACTGACATGGATAGAGCCTGGGTGAACGTCTAACTTCTGTGCCACCATCACACTAAATAGTAAAGGTTACTAATTGGGGATTTTGAAAATAGTTTATATTTTTCTAAAAACTGTGACTACCGGTATCAACTTTACGACCTGCTTGTCACTATGATGTAATGTATGGGTAGGAGCTGGTTACTGTCACACAGGGAAGGTCAGTAAATATTCCTATCTCCATAATGAATGTGAATAAGCAAGACTTTGTACCTTGTCCTGGGTAACCTTGAAGAAGTAAAAGCTGCATCTCCTGTCGCAATTCAAAAATCCTGAAAACACTTTTGAGAGAAGTGATGACTGTGATGTCCAGGTCTGGGTAAACGAGGTCACTTGTGACTCCCAGTCCCACAATAAGCCACCCCAGTGGGATCCCCCAGTCAAACTTGACCATCTTAGTCCTGACCAGCAGAAAGTAGTTAAACAGCTGCTACGAGAGGAGTGTCATGCTTTTGCATATGATGACAAAGATGTAGGGTATATTCCCTCGTTAAGCATGCACATAACACTCCATGACACTAGCCCTGTGAAGAAGACATATATTTCAGTCCCAAAGCCCCTCCACCAAGAGGTTAAAGACTATCTCCAAGATCTTTTAAACAGGAGATGGATCTCAGAATCAAGGTCACCCTACTCCTCTCCAATTGTTTGTGTCAGAAAAAAAATCAGGGGAATTGAGGCTGTGTTGTGATTACAGAGAACTGAACAGGAAATCGGTACCGGATAGGCACCCAATCCCAAGAATTCAGGACATGTTGGATTCTCTTTGTGGCAGCTCCTGGTTTTCAGTGCTTGACCAGGGCAAAGCCTATCATCAGGGCTGCTTAGACCCAGAGAGCCGCCCCCTCACTGCTTTCATTACTCCCTGGGGTCTGTATCAATGGAACCGCATACCATTTGGCCTCAGTTCAGCCCCAGCAGAGTTTCAACAGAGTATGGAGGACTGTTAAAATGGGACCCAATGCCTCCTCGCTTGACACTCAGCACTAAGGGGTTGGATTGGGTGGTTAAACCACCAAATAGTTCCCGAGCGCGGCCACAGCTGCAGCTCACCGCTCCCCACCATGGGGATGGGTCAAATGCGGTGATGTAATTTCACCAGTGTGTGATGAATACTTGGGACTTTAACATGAAGTGGTTTTTGATGTGATTTTTGTGCTGAATAATTGCACTTTTTAATGTTTTTTATTAGTCAATTTAGTCATGTTTTACTTTTTAAGTTTGTAATTTTAATTAAGTATAGTGAGCTCCCAGAATGCATTTGCTCACTTTAGGTTGTATTCCATTGTTTTGTTTTTTTTAAATTAGACCACATTAACAATGAGAATGTCAAAAAATGTTGAGTTTGATAAACGTTTTTGTTCACGTGAAGTCTGCTTTTTTTTCATTCATGTAAAATATTTTAGTTCATTTTTATTGTGACAGATTGCCAAGTCAAATCAAATCAAGCTTTGAGCAGCTTTGATAAAAAAGGGAGTTCCAAGATGGGCCTAAACTGACACACACACACACACACACACACACACACACACACACACACACACACACACACACACACACACACACACACACACACACACACATTTAAAGGAGTCATCACCTGTAATCTTCACTTTTCCACTTGAAAAAATGTCTATAATGGCTTCCTAATGACGTTTCACTATCTGAGAAGCCGATATTTAACATTGAAGCGTTTGTTTAATCTTGCCTTCTTCAACCAGCTCACATGCACCCCACGAGCACGCGCACTCCAAAACGAGAACTTGAGCTCTGGCCTATATGTCGTCACAAAGGTCGAATATAAACAAATGTGAACCAGCAGCGAACAAACCAGCACAACAAAGCTCATTTCATAACGTGAAATGCCTAAATGATGTCTTACCGTTGACGACTCATGTTATAATCCGTGTTATGGGAAACAAAACTCCGGTCGGTTTGTGTATTCCATCTTCACAACAGCATAAGAGCCGATGCCTGGCTGTTAGCTTGCTTTGTCCCAACTCAACAACAAACGAGGGCGCCATTACGCACAAGGCTCGGGCTCGTAAATACACGGTTAGATCCCGTAGGTCACTGCCAGGTCGGGTTCAGTTATAACTTTTGTTGTTTTGGAGCGAGACGCTGAAGCTGCGTCCTGCTTCCTGCTTCCTTCCACCAATCAATGCGCTCCTCAGTCCTGCGCACATCCGAGACAGCCGAAATATCGCGTGTGATCTCGCGAGAAAATATGCCCTTCACAATAAAGGATTAAAAAATCACATTTTTTATTTATTTTTCCAATACAATTTATTTTAATGGTCTAAAAGACTATAATAGGATGTAGATATCCACGGAATTATAGGTGATGACACCTTTAAAAGCTAGTATGAAAGGACAACTGGCTGAGTATGGGATGCCAAGTGTAAATTGCTGGTGCAAATTATTTAGCATTTTTTTATATTTAGCTCATTTTTCCTACATTTAGCAACTTTCATCACACTTAAAATAATGTTTAAATGTGATGAAAGTTGCTAAATGTAGGGAAAATGAGCTAATATCAAAAAAATGTCTGCGAAATAATTTGCACCAGCAATTTACACAAGGAGACGGCAGGGCATTACAGTAATCAATTCTACTAGTAATAAAAGCATACATCAGCATCTCTTGTATTGGCCTGAGAGAGAAAGTGGCGGACTCTGGCAATGTTTTTCAGGTGATAAAAAAATATTTTTGTAGTGTTCTTAATGTGGGGGATAAAAGTTAGCTCAGAGTCATAAATCTCACCCAGGTTCTTCACTTGAGAAGAAGGTTTAAAAGTTAGTGACTATAGCTTTGGTAAAAGTTTCTCTCTCTGGGCCTCAGGACCGATGACTAAAACTTCGGTTTTGTCCCGGTTGAGCTGGAGAAAGTTTTCTGCCATCCAGGATTCGATGTCTGAAATGCAATTGAAAAGTGCATCCAATGGCCGGGCATCATCGGGAGACACTGAGATGTACAACTGTGTATCGTCGACATAACTGTGAAACTTAACTCTGTGGCTCCAGACAACACCTCCAAGTGGGAGCATATACAGATTAAAAAGCACTGGGCCTAAAATCAAACCCTGGGGCACACCACATGTAAATTCATGGGCCTTAGTAGAGCAGGTATTTTAACTTACCATAAACATCCTGTCTGTGAGATAGAATGTGAACCATTTATGGGCAGCACCAGAGAGGCCAATGTGTTTTAACCTGGTTAAAATAATGTTGTGGTCTACTGTATCAAAGGCAGTGCTTAGAGTTACGTATGTAACTAAAGTTCTATGAATTCCGGATGACCGCCAGAGGGCGGTGCAGAGCACCTGGATTTCTATGTGTGCGCAGCACAGAGGTCGAGAAAATACCAACAAAGTCACGCCATTGGACGTGACCTGGGTGACTTAGTGGTAGTCTATATAAACCCAACGTACCCAATGCTTGTTTCTTTTTGGAGTGCTTGCAAGGACTCAGAGTGACGAATTGCAGCGACATGTACCTTAATAGTGGAGACAGAAAGACCTTTCTCCAGGAGTTCCTGCAAGTTGAGCAATATTGGGACCAGGCAGCGTTCCAGATCCACTTCTTTAATGACAACAAACTGCCAAACAGTTTCCACCTGTTGTCATATAGCATCCTGGTAGACGGAGCACGAGCATTAAAGACAGTCTGAACAACAGTCTGGTCACAAGAGTTTAACAAGGAGTCCGGCCCTTCATAGCCCACAGGTGAAGACAAAGGCGTTCTGGATCAGGGTGCCAAATACTCCCTTGTAGTTGCGAGAGCAGGTCCTTCCTCTGAGGAAGAGCCCAAGTAGTCAGGGGGCCAAAGTCTCAAAGGGTCAATAAAATGGGTTGAACCTGACATGCTCTGCCATACTTTTTAATTGTGTTTTTCCTGTTAACTTAGACCTAAGGACCAATAATTGGAGGGTCTGCTCTGCTGGAAATATTGCGAAAAAAATTGTGGCCATTTTAGTGTATGAACCCTGTATTTTTATCAGAAAAATGTAAAAAAAGATTTTTTTCCTTCAAATTCTCAGTGGATTGGGTACGCTATCAATAAATGCATTCCAGATACACAGAACACATGTGCTGACAACATCCACTGAAAAAATAACTCTTAAAACACATTTCTACATAATTTTGCATCAATCTAATACAAAAAATTAGGCATTTTATCACTTTTTTTCCCAGTATTTTCTTCTTCTCTTCATTGGCAATCAACTATTCCATAAAGTCATGGCGTATGCCATGTTTTTCTACAACCTGTACACTCATTCCACAGAAAAAATGATAGAAATTCAACCAAAATCATTGGATCTGTGAGCCTTTAAATACCAATTGGCGATCAAAAGACTCAGACCATCAGAACTCTCAAGTGGGTAAGAGGTTAATAAACTAGGTGCAGGTGGGATAATTTGCTGCATAGATTCAACTTACATTTCCACTTAATGTTAAAAAAGTTAAAGTCCCAAGTATTGGGTCCCAGTTTTTCAAAGTCTTTGGTATGACACGACTGGGAATCAAACCCTGATCTCCCAGTCCCAGGGCGGACACTCTACCACTAGGCCACCGGAGCTGGTAAACAGCTGGTTTATTTATATTTGTTGTTTGTTTACTCTCTTGTGATGCATTTATTTCAAGCATGTTCATGGCCAACTAACGGAATCTCTCTAGAAGCCCTAACAGTCAGAATAACTGTTAGAATTTCAATTGTATCTTCACAATGCATCCAAAAGATGTTTCTGCAATCAATAGCAAGTAAGTTATCAATGTAAAAATGTATTTATTTGTATTGTACAACTTTTCAAAGGCAAGTTGGTGTCAACAATGATGCTGAAAGAGGCAAAACCTTCAGAACTCAATCACAGCAAATACCGCCGTTGCAAAAGAGCATGTGCTCCCGAGGTTGCTGCTGTGCAAGAGCCAATGTCAAGTGTGGCGCTGCATGTCTCTGCACCGGGGACCGCAACAGATGTTCAAGGATTGAACTTGCACTTGAAGACAGGGACACTTGTGATAAAATGCCTAATTTTTTGTATTAAATTGATGCAAAATTATGTAGAAATGTGTTTTAAGAGTTATTTTTTCAGTGGATGTTGTCAGCACATGTGTTCTGTGTATCTGGAATGCATTTATTGATAGCGTACCCAATCCACTGAGAATTTGAGGGGGAAAAATCGTTTTTTACATTTTTCTGATAAAAATACAGGGTTCATACACTAAAATGGACACAAATTTTTTTCGCAATATTTCCAGCAGAGCAGACCCTCCAATTATTGGTCCTTAAGACTGGTTTATACTCTCTGTGAGCTCCGCAACGGAGAGACGCACACGGAGCGTCTGAAAGGTTTTCACATTCGAACTTCTGTTCAGGCAGCGGAGTGCTGCAAAGCAATTCCCCGCCAGGACAACAGAGTGAAGAAATACACTCCTCGATGTCAGATAACTTTAATGACAAGGATGACGGAGCCCTGCAGCGACACATGAAAGCTACATGAGCTAATGCTAACGGCAATGTGAAACAACATATGTGCTAAGCTAATAAACATACTCTAATGCAGCGCGGAATAACGTGCATATAAACAACATATAACATTGCGACAACAGCTTAGCGAATGTGTAACAAAGTGTACAAACTTACAAATAGAAGTAAACCAGTGAGTTATATGAGTAGCGTCATGAACATTCTCCGAACCAAACTTCTCCTTTAACAGGACGTGAATCTTCCTCACAAGGGTTTTACGACACTGACCCCTAGTGGCGAGTGGCAACCTCTGCATCCCCCCCAGTCTAGGAAGCCATGACACAAAATGGCGCAATGGACTCAGGTCACCACCCACGAGCCAGTCTCAGGTTCATAGCGTTTAGGCGGCCTCCTCACCCGAGCAGAAGACACAGGCGAGGCAGCCGACGGACATGGTCCCGAGGGCCGCGCCGCAGGGGCCGCAACTCCAAGGTCGACGACCACCTGGTCACCAACCACAAGGTCAGGTAAGCTCATGGGACTGGCAATAGAAGCAGCGTCGCGACGTGGCACTGGCAGGGCAGTGTCAGAGCAAGACACCGGGGACCCAGGTGGCCCAGGAGACGGGCAGATGGAGGGTCCCTCCACATTCGGAGGAGCAGGGCGTGAAGCCAGTGACCCTCCAGACAAGGAGCGCAAGGGGGTCCCGACGAGCGCAAGGGGTGGCTGGGGCAAAGGCGTGGAGGAACCGCCTATTGCGCAGGGTAAGCCGACCCGACCCATCAACCTTGACCCGATATTGGTCGTGGCCCAGGGACTCCACCACCACCCCAGACCTGTCCCACGCGCGTGGGCTAAGGCCCGACTGATTCTGAAGGAACACTGACTCCCCGACTGCCAGTGGGCGGAGCGGTCGCGCATGTTCCCCCAAGGACTCATACGTCCGAGCCATCCGAGTACGGAGGGCTTCTTCTTTTGCCTTCCAGGCCTGACGCCAAAGTGGCCTAACATGCGGGTTGGAGAACTTCTCCAGTCTATTCACAAACAACAACGAGTCCCTAAGGGGGCGGCCAAAGACAATCTGCGCAGGCGACAGGTCACAATCAGGGTCAGGCGTATTGCGTAGTTGCAACATGGCCCGCAGGAAATGATCATGGTCGAGGCTCCCGGTCGGGCCGGTGTTTGAGACCAGAAGGCGCTTGGCCGTCTTGACAGCCACCTCCGCTCTGCCATTCGACTGGGGGAATCCCACAGAGGACACCCGATGTCTCACCTGCCACAACCGGAGAAAGTCTGATGTCCGCCCTGCGGTGAACTCTGGGCCCCCATCACTCGACAGCTCCACCGGCACCCCAAAGGTGGCGAAAAATGACCTCAAGTGGCGGATTAAACCAACCGATCCACTGAGGTCGGTGCCGGCGGACGAGCTCAGGACCTCCACCCAACCAGAGAGGCGGTCCCCGACTACAAGGTAGTGGTGGCCCATGTAGTCAAAGAAATCAGCAAACACCTCCTCAAATGGCGTGGATGGCGGGGACGATGGCACTGGGGGTGCGGCCGCTTGCGAAGGGGCGTTGCGATTGCAGTCCGCGCACCTTTCCCTTGTCGATCGGATATCCCCCGACAACCCAGGCCAGTACACAATGGCGTGAGCCCGCCGCTCCATTGCCGATACACCCTGGTGGGCAGCGTGAAGGTGCTGAAGGACAGAGCGACGAAGGGTCGGGGAGACCACAACCTGATCACAGTACAAAAGGACACCGTCCTGCGCATAAACATCTACACAAACCCTGGACAGGTCTACGAGCACAGGGTCTTTCGCGTCAACCAAACCCCCAGCCTCAATGAGATGAAGGAGGTGGGACAGGCATGCATCCGCGGCCGTCTCCTGCACAAGGAGGGGCCACGAAATAGCTGCCAACTCCTGTGCATCCTCGCGAATGGATGCCATAATCGCCGATTCCTCACCATCCCACACACTCTGAGACCCTATAGCGAGGCCCTCCGCGACGCCAGAGGGCGAAGGATGCCTGGAGGCGGCATCAGCGGCACAGTTGCTACGGCCAGGCAAGTGCACAATGTCAAACCGCCAGGGCAGAGTACGCTGTTTGAGTCTGAATAGGCGGGAGTTAGTTATCTCATCCAACGTACGATCGCCAAAGATCTTCACCAGGGGTTTATGGTCAGTGACCACGACCAGGTTATCGCACCCCTGCGTGAAGTATCTGGTCTGTTCAAGACCCCATGCCAGGGCCTCCCCCTCAACAGCGGCATATCGCTGCTCCGCAGAGGAGAGGAAGCGCGAACCGGCAAGGGTAATCCTCCACCCACCGGGGCAGCAGTCCGATGCCGCGCCTAGACCAATCCGGGCGGAGGCAAGTACGCCTCTCCATATCAAAAATCTCCACCCCTGCACGGATAGCATCCACAATAGCTAGTTTGGACTCCTGGAAGGCAGTCTCCAGCTCAGCCGACCACGAGAACTTGCAGCGCGGGCTCAGGAAGGGCTTGAACGGCGCCATGATATCGCGCAGCTGAGCGTAGTTGGCCACCTGGTTCACCAAACCAAACCAGCTCCTTATATCAGTAGTCGAGGTCGGGGCAGGGAAGTCCCGAATGGCAGCCAAGTACTTAGGGAGGGGCTCGATAGTGTCATCAGAGACCCTAAAACCGGCAAAATCAACGTCTTTCTCAGCAAATTGAAACTTGGACGGGTTAAGCAAAATGCCAGAACGACCGACGCAGGTCAGGAAGTCGATTGTTCTCCACCAGTGCAGCCCAAGATCAGTGTCATAGTGGATGGTGTCATCGACACACCGTTCTTTCCGCTCAAAATCAGAGAGGATTGCATCAAAACGGCGGTTGTAACCATCCCCGGATGACAGAAAGCCCTGCGGAGCCCTTGTATAACGCCAGCGGCCGAAGGGTGTGATAAAGGTGGTAAAGTGGTGGTCCGACTCACGCAGGGGCACACTATGGTAGCCGTTCCAAGCGTCTGTGACGGTTTTCCAGGTACCCTTAGGAATACGACGTGCGAGGTGGAACGGGGACTCAGCAGCAAATGTTTCACGCCGGCAAAACTTATTAAGAGGCGAGAGATCGACGGTCATACGAGGGGTCCCGTCATGCTTCCGGGTGACCACCATCCGGTGGCACCAGGTCACTGGTTCCCCATAAGGCACACGCTCAATGACACCCAGCGACTCGTCCCGAAGTAGATCATCATGCACCTTCCGTTGCCAATGCAACGGCAGGGTCGCCGCCGTGTGGCACGTCCTTGGCGTTGCCTCTGGGTCCACATGTATCTCGATGGGCGGGCCCTCCATGCACGGCAGTGGTCGATGGGGGCATGTGTTAAATGTTGAAGACGCATACCTGTCAAGCAGCCACGCCTTCATCCGTGGAATGTTATCAGGGGTGCATGGGAATGGCAGCTCCGCAGGCCGCGGAGGAGGGGCGGTACGCTGGGGGCACGAGCATTGGGAGGCGTGATGGGCGTCTATGCCACCGTCAACGAGATCAAGCCTGCCCACCGAGCCAAGGGCACCAGGAACATGGTCGGCCATGGACCCAACCCCACCAGAACAGGATGGAAACTCACTAGGAAGAAGGCTGAGGCAGAGCAGGGAGTCATAAGACAGGTACATCGCGCGAACAGACCCGCTAACATACACCATCGAACGGCAGGACACCATTTCGCCCCCAGGAGTGGTAGCGGAAAGCCTAGCGAAGAAAGCGCCCTCGATGGTGATAGGGGATCTGTTAGCAGCTGACAGGCTAAGCGCCACAGGACGCAAGTCATCGCGCGAGAAACCACATGCCAGGAACTCATCCAGTGACCACAGGTCCGACTGCGCCCCAGTGTCCGCTATGGCAGAAACGACGGCTGCAGCCACCTGGCCCCTGGGGCGAGCCTCGCCCGTGGTCACCGCCTGGTCATCAATAGTGATGGAGATGGGCACCCGGGGATGATCCCTGAGTCTGGCACGCCGCTATTCGCCCCTGGAAAAAATATGATGCCCAAGCCTAACAGGCACAGGTCCAATGCAGCGGTCACGCACATCTGAAGTTCGATGTTGATGCTTGCCCCTGCGCCGTACCTTAGAGCGTACCCCTGACTCAACGGCCGAGACCTGGGATATGATGTTAGCACCCACAGCAGCTTGTTGACCATCCTGGCGTCGTGATCGCCGCTGCCGAGCCTTGAAGCAGTCACTGCAAATCCGATGAAGTTTAGTGTTCCAACCCCGAGACCCCTCTGAGAACACATTAAAAACATTCTTACACTCAGGGCACGAGGCCCTAGCAGACCTGTCTGGAGGGGCCGGAGAGGCCGCAGGGCCAGACATAGACGAGGCCGCCTGACGGCGGAACGACAACACAGCAGACATGGTAGACAGAGGGAGGGCGTTCCGAGCCATTTCCCTGTTCTCAACCAAAGCCACAACATCATTCACAGGTCTAGATAAGACATCAGGAGTTCCCAGAATGTCCCTACGTATATCAGAGTCATTAATTCCATTAAGCAGCACATCGCAGATAATGTGGTCGGAGTAATCCACAGGCAGCCCACATCTGCACACGTCTCAGCCTTCCCACGTACCCTAGCAGCAAAAGCACGGAATGTCTCATCGCGCTCCTGGCGAAGCTGAAGCAGTTCAGTCCGTAAAACACACGTAGCAACAGGTATCACCGCCAGAGAGCGCATGGCAGCCAGTAGAGCAGACAAAGGACCAGAAGCGGCATCAGCATTAGTTTTCAGCAGGTTATCTCCCAGCTCTGGTCCGGCGCATTGAAACAGCTGGAAAGGGGCCTGGACGTCACCAATCCCCGAGCCGACACGGAAAACCTCCCAACGGCGAACGAAGATGTTCCACTCCTCAACAGACACGCCGATGTCCACTCTAGGCCAATCCAGCGCCGGGCCGGGCGCCACCGGGGCCCGGGCAGACGTCGTGAGCGCGGGCTGGCTCTGATGGGCGAGGCCGTGGTTCGACAGCAGAGCGATGGCGAGGGCCTCGGACACATCCTCGGTGATGAACGCACATGCAGGAACGGAGCATCTGACAACAACCATGGCTCCGTCATGAAGAAATACACTCCTCGATGTCAGATAACTTTAATGACAGGGATGACGGAGCCCTGCAGCGACACATGAAAGCTACATGAGCTAATGCTAACGGCAATGTGAAACAACATATGTGCTAAGCTAATAAACATACTCTAATGCAGCGCGGAATAACGTGCATATAAACAACATATAACATTGCGACAACAGCTTAGCGAATGTGTAACAAAGTGTACAAACTTACAAATAGAAGTAAACCAGTGAGTTACATGAATAGCGTCATGAACATTCTCCGAACCAAACTTCTCCTCTAACAGGACGTGAATCTTCCTCACAAGGGTTTTACGACACTGACCCCTAGTGGCGAGTGGCAACCTCTGCACAGAGGGCGTAGCACTATTCTGTGATATCCTGCCACCATGACACTCATGTATCCGGTTCACGATAGTGTATTTACTCATGTGTTTACATTGTTTTAATGTGTTTCAGAGACTTTTTAACACGGACTAATTTGTCCTTCATTCTCCTCCACCTCTTCATCCAGTCGCCACCTCTAAACCCACATTTCCCGTCGTTTCCATCCACGTTTGCTCCGTATTTTGTACTCCTTCAGTCACGGGTGAATAAACGTTCATATTTTCGGACTTTTCCGAGATGCGTTCTTCAATCTATTATGGGTCTGCCGCTAAATATTTTTTTACTTATTAACGGAGCAACGGCGGTGCTGGTGACGAAGTTACAGGAAGCGTCATCCTGACCAATCACAAGCTTGCGGTCTCCGTCACTTTCGACGGATGTTTAAAATTTGGGGCATGTCTCCGTCACCCTACGCGAGACAGTCGGAGAGCCCTTGCGCCGATGCAAAATGGTCGTGCGTGCGTCCGTTTCACGCAGACGGACCGAGTATAAACCAGCCTTTAGGGTCTAAGTTAACAGGAAAAACACAATTAAAAAGTATGGCAGAGCATGTCAGGTTCAACCCATTTTTGAGACTTTGGCCCCCTGACTAAAGGGTCCCTGTCGAGGAGCTTGTGAATCATGAGCCTCTTTTATAAAACAATGCCGCCAATTTGCCGCAATGCCGATGCGGCATCAGGGAGCGTTAGGTCGTTTATAAGAGCTCAGACCGTGGCGGTAATGTTGCGCAATCATGTCCGTTTTATAAAAGATTACGCGATGGTGGCATAAAGGGGGTATGGGGGTGGTCTCTGAGCTGTTGCGGACTTCTGTGCATCTTGGACATAACTTGCTTTTTATTGCGATCGAAGCTGCGCAGGTGTCTGTCCTCCACCATCCCTGTGAGCTGTCAGATGATCTGAGCTGCAGATCTAACGGAGAAAAGCTCCCGGAGCACCGCAACGCTCCAAATGATCATTTCAGCTGATTCTGTTTACAAAAGTGAAACTTAAGCGCGTGTTTACTTTCATTTTCAACATAGTTCCCGGCCAGAGCTCGGCATTAATTCATCACATGGTCATGACACCTCCCTCTGTTGCGCCAACACTTAATGTGCGTTTATAAGACCAGCGAAGTCGCAATATTACCGCAATAATACTATAAAGCGTGGCGACACACATGCCGCAAAATTCCCGCAACGTGATACCACCATGGCGCGTTCATAAGAAACACGTTGCGGTAATATTGCGCTGATTTGCCGGCATGGTGTGTCTTATAAAAAGGGCTTCGGGGAACCAGATCCTCCCTGGCCAAAACAGAGCAACCAGCAGCACCCTGTGATTGCTCTTCTCGATCCTGTGAAGCGTCAACATCAGCAGTGGAATAGGAGGGAAGGCATAAAGAAGGCTGTTCGGCCATGGATGCACCAGAGCATTCTGCCCCAATGGACTGTCTGGTTCTGACAGAGAGAACCACTGTAGGCACGGTGTCGTTGCGCTCGAGGCGAAGAGGTCCGCCTTGGCTGCACCATACCTCCGCCAGATCATTTCAACAATGGCTGGGTTCAGTTTCCACTCTCCCGGTGGAGGTTTATGTCGGGAGAGTAGATCCGCAGCACAGTTCTGCACGCCGAGCAGATGGGCCGCCCTGACACTCCAAAGGCAGGGCAAAACCCACAAGAGGAGCTTCTAAGCTTCTATCAGTGAGTGAGTGGACCTGGTGCCCCCCTGATGATTTATGTGGAAGACTGCAGATATGTTGTCCGAACAGACAAGGACATGTTTCCTTACTAGAGCAGGTAGAAAATGCTCGAGATCTAGCCAAGCAGCACACAGCTCCAGTACATTTATGTGCTGAAGTCTCTCCTGGGGATTCCAGGCACCTCTGATCATTCTGTGATTCCACACAGCCCCCCAGCAAATATGTAGGAGCCTCCTATTGGATAATTACTGCATGGGCGATTATCTTTCAGCTGGCAACAAGTTATTTAACCCCAACTGGTGCAATGAGTTGCTTCTCATTTTATAAAGGCACACCACGCCGCACCACTTAAGGTAGGATTGGGTTCTATTTGTGCCACGAGTCGTTTCTGGGACATGTCAATTTTCGCAGTTAACATAGGGCTATGGGGCTAGACAGGAAGTCACACACGGTTTCAGTATAAACGTCTGCTAAGCGTCATTTGGAATCATAGGAAGGTCCCGCCTTTCTCGCCTCTGATTGGCAAGAAGGGCTCTCCTACAATTGGCTATTTTGTGTACCAGCAAACCGTCTTCCCTCTTAGAGGCACCAGAGAATCACATGGCAATAGAAAAGGATGCAAAATGTGAGTTTTGCATAATATGTCCCCTTTTAAAGTTTGGTAAATTTGAATTTGACTGCATTAATTATTCTTTTAATGTGGTTCTTGAAACTTCGTATAGAATCAAGTGTCACACAAGTGCCTAGTGTTCCTGCCCTCCCAGAAAACTACCTGATCGTCTGATGTCCTTTAAAGATATTGGCCAGAGGCAAATTTCCTTTGAATCACATGTGTAAAAATGTATTAAAACCTCAAGTCAGTTTCTTTTTGGGATGTTCATGGCTGGATTTTTAAGAAAATCCAATGTTTTTAAACGGCGCGGGAAAAAACAGAGGAAGGCTTCCGGTCTGAGGTTAAGCCGGCGATGGCGTTTTACAAGGAGATCCTCAGAAAACTATAGTGTAAAACATTGAGCAGCTCTGTATTTCTGCGTTAGCTTTATAGCACACAACAATGTTTTATCAGTCAGATGTAGCTTCTGAAACCTCTGCTAGTGGGTCAGATTGTGTTTTCGTGGATTACGACGAGGAGAACGGATATTGGAGCACACGAAGAGTTCAACCGGAGTTTGACTCCTAACCAGCAAGCTGGATAACCGAAGGTGCACACATGTTTGATACTGTTAAACTAAAAAGACTCGTGAGCTGATATGGACACCGCTGGCAAAACTATTATGGAGGAGGAGGATGATGAACGTCTTCAGAACTAAAATTGGTACAGTTTATTTAATTTGATTGAATATTTAATTCCTGTGTTCGAAGCTGCAACCGGGACCTCTCAGCTGATGAGATAGCTTCGTAATTCTGTCCCAATATAAATCAATATTCTACAGAAAAATAAAACAATGTGATCCCAGTTTTACCGCTGCGTGTATATAGTAATATAACTCCGGAAAAAAATTAATTGATAGCTTACCAGAATAACTTTTCCTGACGCTGCGGCGCCTCGCAGCTGCCGCTAGTTAACTCGGTGCGGTAGCTCGTTAACTTGGCTCGTTGTGCTGGCTGTAATCCAGAATGGCACGAAGGTTCTACTGGTCTCAGGATGATCTGTTGTTAAAATACGTGGATCATCTTTTAAGATCCAACCTCTGTGTGTGTCGTAGCTTTCCCAAATGACCTATTTTTTCCTTACCGGAGCTAACACTGTTAGCCGTGCGGCTACCGTCATGCTAACGGGACTGAAGGTGTCCAAAAGGACCGGTATTAGTTCTAGATGGATTTATAGTTGGAATATGTAGATTATGTAGATCTGTGCTCGTAATGGATTGTCCAACACGAACACCATGTTCAAGCATAAAGGTGTCCATATGTGCTCTTGGCACCAGGATACCTTAGGCCGCAGGTCGATGATCGATTTTGTTTGTCGTTTCATCTGATCTGCGGCCGCATGTTTTGGACACTCGGGTGAAGAGAGGGGCTTCGATGGTGGGGGAAGATGCCGGTCAGACCTGGCAGACCCAAACGTGTTGTGAGGGTCTGCTGGGAACGTCTGGCAGAGTCTCCCGTCAGAAGGAGCTTCAATTCCCACCTCCGACAGAACTTCGAACACGTCCCGGGGGAGGCAGGGGACATTGAGTCCGAATGGGCCATGTTCCGTGACTCCATTGTCGAGGCGGCTGACCGTAGCTGTGGCTGCAGGGTAGCCGGTGCCTGTCGTGGCAGCAATCCCCGAACCCGCTGGTGGACACCGGCGGTTAGGGATGCTGTCAAGCTGAAGAAAGAGTCCTATCGGGTCCTTTTGGCCCGTGGGACTCCGGAGGCAGCTGATAGGTACCGGCAGTCCAAGTGGAATGCGGCTCGGGTGGTCGCGGAGGCAAAAACCCGGGCATGGGAGGAGTTCGATGAGACCATGGAACAAGACTTCTGTACGGCTTCGAGGAGATTCTGGTCCACCATCCGGCGTCTCAGGAGGGTAAAGCAGTGCACTACCAACAGTGGGGAGGGTGTGCTGCTGACCTCGACTCGGGACGTTGTGAATCGGTGGGCCGAGTACTTCGAAGACCTCCTCAATCCCACCGGTACGTCTTCCAGGATGGAAGCAGAGTCTGGGGATTTGGGGTTGGGCTCTCCAATCTCTGGAGCAGCGGTCACTGAGGTGGTCAAAAAACTCCTCAGTGGCAAGGCTCCGGGGGTGGATGAGATCCGCCCAGATTTCCTTAAGGCTCTGGATGTTGTGGGGCTGTGTTGGTTGACGCAGCTCTGCAATATCGCGTGGACATCGGGGGCAGTTCCACTGGATTGGCAGACCAGGGTGGTGGTCCCCCTATTTAAAAAGGGGGGCCGCAGGGTGTGTTCCAACTACAGGGGGATCACACTCCTGAGCCTCCCTGGTAAGGTCTAAAGTTAAAGTCCCAACTATTCATCACACAATGGTGAAATTACATCTCCGCATTTGACCCATCCCCATGGTGGGGAGCGGTGAGCTGCAGCGGTGAGCTGCAGCTGTGGCCGCGCTCGGGAACTATTTGGTGGTTTAATCCCCCAATCCAACCCCTTAGTGCTGAGTGTCAAGCGAGGAGGCATTGGGTCCTATTTTTTCAAAGTCTTTGGTATGACCCAACCGGGAATCGAACCCTGATCTCCCATTCCCGGGGCGGACACTCTACCACTAGGCCACCGGAGCTGGTTATACAGGGGTTCTGGAGAGGAGGGTCCGTCGGATAGTCGAACCTCGGATTCAGGAGGAGCAATGTGGTTTTCGTCCTGGCCGTGGAACACTGGACCAGCTCTATACCCTTGGGGGGGGTCCTGGAGGGTGCGTGGGAGTTCGCCCAACCAATCTACATGTGTTTTGTGGATTTGGAGAAGGCGTTCGACCGCGTCCCTCGGGGGGCCCTGTGGGGGGTACTCTGGGAGTATGGGTACCAGGCCCCTTGATATGGGCTGTTAGGTCTCTGTATGACCAGTGTCAGAGCTTGGTCCGCATTGCCGGCAGTAAGTCGGGCTCGTTTCCGGTGAGAGTTGGACTCCGCCAAGGCTGCCCTTTGTCACCGATTCTGTTCATAACTTTTATGGACAAAATTTCTAGGTGCAGCCAAGGTGGTGGGGGGATTCGTTTTGGTGGCCTAAGGATCAGGTCTCTGCTTTTTGCAGATGATGTGGTCCTGTTGGCTTCGTCAGAACGTGATCTCCGGCTTTCGCTGGAGCAGTTCGCAGCCGGGTGTGAAGCAGCTGGGATGAGAATCAGCTCCTCTAAATCCGAGACCATGGTCTTGAGTCGGAAAAGGGTAGAATGCCTTCTCCAGGTCAGGGACGAGGTCCTGCCCCAAGTGGAGGAGTTTAAGTATCTCGGGGTCTTGTTCACGAGTGAGGGAAGGGTGGAGCGTGAGATTGACAGGCAGATTGGTTCTGCGTCTGCAGTGATGGGGGCGTTGTACCAGTCTGTCATGGTGAAGAGAGAGCTGAGCCGAAAGGCGAAGCTCTCGATTTACCGGTCGATCTACGTTCCTACCCTCACCTATTGTCACGAGCTTTGGGTAGTGACCGAAAGAACGAGATCGCGGATACAAGCGGCCGAAATGAGTTTTCTTCGCAGGGTGGCTGGACTCTCCCTTAGAGATAGGGTGAGAAGCTCGGTCATCCGAGAGGGGCTCAGAGTAGACCCGCTGCTCCTCCACATCGAGGAGCCAGTTGAGGTGGCTCGGGTATCTGATTAGGATGCCTCCTGGACGCCTCCCTGGTGAGGTTTTCCGGGCACGTCCAACCGGGAGGAGACCCAAAGGAAGACCCAGGACACGCTGGAGAGATTACGTCTCTCGGCTGGCCAGGGAACACCTTGGGATTCCCCCAGAGGAGCTGGCCCAAGTGGCTGCGGAGAGGGAGGTCTGGGCTTCCCTCCTTAGGCTGCTGCCCCCGCGACCCGACACCGGATAAGCGGAAGAAAATGGCTGGATGGATGGATGGACGGATTATTTTAGATCAAACCTCTGAGTGAGCAGCCCTGACCAGCCCCTGCAGTCTGTGCATCAGCTGTGTTGTAATGGTCACGCGGGTCTGACTGAAGCTAGCGTTGTGCTTACAGCTCGCTACGATTCTCCTCACAAACAGTAAATGACTTTAATGTTGCTACGTTAGTTAGAAAAATGCGTGTAGGACTCTGACATATGGCTCAGACTTTTTGCTGCAGCTGTAAATGTGATTATCCGTAAGCACTGAGAGCCCAAAGTAGAGCAAAACACAACTAATCTCCTAGTAAGTGTACCCCCCCCCC
>SSNS01000095.1:40685-109582 GCA_006937985.1 Aphyosemion australe
CCCCCCCCCCCCCCCCCCCCCAAGGGGTGGGCCCATTTAAGAATATCCCAGCATTTATTTCTTATTTATTCTTTAAAATTACTTTTATTTTATGGTGTGTTAATTAATGTTTACATTTGTTTTATCAGAAAGAACACTTAATGTGGTCTGGTATTTTTTAGAACACTCCACATGGGAATAACAGGGAATTTAGGAGGAAATTATAGGGTAGGAACTTTTCTTTCCAACCGAGTTGCGTGTGGGACACTAAAAGCGACGGACCGCGCCCCTCCGCGCTCAGTTGTATTCTGGAAAGGAAAGCTACAAGTCCTGTTTCCTCATTGCTCCGTTTCTCCTGTTTATTCAGGTTGGTAAAAGTATTGAAAAGTGTTATTTCTCAGGTAGTTCGAGTAAGCTATAACAATGTGGTGCTCCATGTTAGCTTTGAGATTGTTCCGGTTTGTATTTTGACTAGTTTGGCTATTAAGTGAAAATTGAGTGTAACCACCGCACGGTAGCGGCCATTTTGTGCCTGTAGCCCGGTCAGTGTAGGAAAGCATATGGTTTAAAAATACGCTGGTACACACAATGGACTTCGGTTTTGTTTTATAAGTTTTGCATGTCTTTAGTTTGTAACTGGAAAGTGTGTAAACAAAGTTAAATGGGTTGTTGATCACAACTAAGGTTCTTAAGTTATTAAAGGTAAAATAAGCATTTCATATTATATTTCAGTAACCTGTGACCAACACAGATGTATGAATGTTGTTGTTGAACAATATTTAAAGATGTAGTGTGTAATAACATTTGCACAATAATATTGCACTTTAGACAGTGAGAATCCAACAGTGTTGTGCTGTAAATGTTCCCCTTTATTGTTAAAGGTAGTTTGAATGCAGTTGAGCCAAATATGAGAAAAGGGTAAAGTAAAAGAGTTTTTAATGTGAAACTAGAACTGTGAAAAGGGGATGTTGCCCTGGGGATATTGGAAGTAAAACAGTTGAACTAAAAGAAAGCTGAGATAAAATGAGATGCCTTGCTACTGGTTGTAAATAATTTTGGTGGTAAATAAATCCACAGATACAGTTGTATTCTGGAAAGGAAAGCTACAAGTCCTGTTTCCTCATTGCTCCGTTTCTCCTGTTTATTCAGGTCTGGTCCACATCAGGACCAACAGTAATTGTTATTTTGGCTCTCAGCTCTCTGGGGCCGGTAACATAAGCAGCAGGAGCAGTGCCTTCTTACACGTATTTGAGTGACGTGTGCAGAACCAGCGTTTTTCAGTGTTTAGAGGAGAGAATTTAGATTTTCTATAATGTTTTATGACAAAACTGCTTAACAAAATGAAAAACTGAACCCAAAACTACCCTAAAGTGTAGTTAAACGGATATTTTATAATTTTCATGCTGAGTCTTGCCAATGTCTTTAACATCAGAGACTCACTTGTGTTCAATTGTAAGTACACTTTAAAAAACCACGGAGGCAGCTTCCTGAATAATTTTTGCACTACTGAAGATGACAGCGTCAACAGCAAACATTTGAATTTCACCTTTGACACATGCATCATTTAGCATAAGATTTTTCACACCTTACTACTATTTTTATTCTATAAATACATGCAGTGTTTTTAAAGAATAATAAATGACTACGAAATGAGTTATATTGGAGAAAGAGTGCAGAGTTACAAGATGTGTGCAGCTGCAGCATGTCAGTAAACACTTGAGTCCTCCACAGCAGCATTATTATGGCTTTATTCTACTTTTCTTTACAAGTGGTTCCAGTACAACCCCATGCATTGATACAAGTGGCAGTAAAAAGCCACACTGGCAAATTAAAATGACCCGATGATTGTCATCTTTAAGGAGTGCCTGGAGATAACAGCTGTTGCAAACTGGCATCATAATGCATAAAAATGATTTGAAATGGATGCAGGGATGAGTTGAACATCAGAAGTTCCTGTTATGCAGCGCTGCCACCTTCTTCAGCGAGTCTCTTTGGTTTGAGTCAAGTCTGGTTACGCTGCTGACCTCCTGCCACTGGAGGGAGCCGTGGCTGCTCACGGACTGGAAAATAAATGAATAAATGCAGAGTTTATCAGAAGCTGTTTAAGTACTGAATTAGTGTTTTTGCAGAAATAAGAATTTATTACCATATTTTTGATGTCCACCATCACCTGACTTGTTTGGTCTAGGTGAATGTTCAGAACGGTGGTTTCCACCCAGGCGTTATCCGTGTTCCTGCAGTCATCTACATAACCCTCAAACACCTGAAACATAGCAGCAGGTTCAATTTAATTATGGCATATATATATATATATATATATATATATATATATATATATATATATATATATATATATATATATATATATATATATATAAATATACAGTATACATATCAATAAATAAATATATTTATATATATATATATATATATATATATATATATATATATATAAGGGCTATAACAATATTGGCAAGATCACAATATCGTTGTAGTGTTGTCACGGTATCATTCAGTTCGCTCCACCGGAGCATAGCAAAGTAAACTACATAGACCATGACCCTTTGCTTCCGTGTCATTGTTGGCCAATTCACCAATGAGAGTGCGTGAAGCCTAGCCTGGCAAGCCATCCTATATATGTGTATATATAGTCTGGCCACGAACAATTGATGGCTCTCAGTCGTGAGGCGGGATCTACGGTTGTCTTTCAAACTGTCAGCAAGCAATTGGATAGCGCTAGGACCAATCAGAGTAACGAACAACGTGACGTAATCACAGCGACGGAAAAGCGGGACGCAGTAATGGCGTCTAACATCAATGATTTCTGTCGTTTTTGTATAAAAACATGTGAATATCAGGTGTACTGGGACATTGCACTACTTTGTTTGATAAAAATAAGAAGCTGCTAAGTATAGCTGACAGACTTATGCACGTTGGAGTCTAAATAATCCAATGTTGATGACAAAGCCGTTTCAAACGAACGTGTTTCCTGCGCCTCCGCCATGTTGGTTGGGTTCGTGGCCGCAGCGCTGACGTAATCGGCTACTCCCGCTCTGTGATTGGCCCACAATATAGAGCGCTGTGATTGGCCCAACCAAAACTATAGCGAGCTGTGATTGGACAGCCACAGGCAGCGAGGGTTCCTATGAAGCGTGCCTAGACCAAACTCTGCAAAGCAAGAATTGGTCTAGTTCACTAGGCTACGTGCAGCCCACACAGCAAAGAAAAACAAACATGGAGTATGGAGGCTACAGCGGTGAACGCAGCACGGAGGATACCAGTCAAGGTATTTTTTGTTGTGAGTCTTATTATTGTGAGCATAGCCACAATAATGCAATAAATACTGTGAGGTTCACATCATGACAATATCTGATATCGTGACAGAATTTGACAAAATTTTAATCGTTCAAGAAAATTTGCCCCAAAGCAATTTTTTAAATAAAAGAATAATGAGGCAGAGGGTTAGGGTCATGAAGAGGGATTTCCAATCACTCCTTTGATTGTAGTTGTAGTTGTGTTTGGAGCGCATTAAAAAAAGGTTTGCATGGTCTTGAAGCCAAGGTTCTCAGTTTTTCTTAGAGATGCAGCTTGATGATATTCATGAATATTTAGGGCATGTATTTTGCTGCTAAACCTCAACATCCCCCAATTGGGGACCCTCTGGCCCAAAGGGTCAAATGCGTTAATTTTTATTACCGTGTTATTTTTTTCTAATTAATTAATTCGTAGTTAACGTGTTAAAGTCCCACCCTTAATATATACATATTTTATAGAGAAGCTGAACTAATCAAATTTCGACAGGCAGACTCTGGACCAGCACCTTTTTTCCTTCTGATAATTTAGCGTTGAGTGTTTCATAAATCTCGTTTCCCAGGGTTTTCTTGAGAGTTGCTGGCAGGTGGTCAGCAGAGTCAACAAGTCCCTGAGGGTTCAAATGTTATAAGATTATAAACAAATCATGTTTTACAAGAGATCAAACAAAGAAAGTTGAGGAGACAAAATCACTCACCCCAGGAAGTACTAAAAATCCTCGACTCTCACCCCAAACCCCCAGGAACTCCAACACAGACCTCTCACTGTCTCTCCAACTGAAAATCCATGTTCAAACCCTTACATCTCCTCCAAGCTGCAAACAATTAAAATAAAAACCACCAGGTGACCTACCGTGTCAGCACAAGGTCCAAGTTCTGGTTTGGACCAAGGCGACTGAGTGCACCACGTCCCCTGATGCCCGTCCTCCCTTCTGGGTTTCTAATGAAGAAACGATCCAGCAAACATCAAGACATGCTTCTAACGTTACTGAAAGTGTCATCATCACCTGATGTCACCTTGTTTTGTTACTCACCTGTAATTATCTAAGGCGTCTGATCTGTGAATAAAAGCAGCAGGTAAAAAGTAGAAGCAGAACGAAGAGGCATTAAAATTGGTTCTGGTGTCAGAACATACCCATCAATGTCACAGCCGTCATCTTTACAATCATAATAAGTCGGCCTGTATGAAGGGAAGCTGACCTGATAAAACAAAGACATAAAAACATTTGAAACAAAAAATCCAAACTATTCTTCTGGAGACAAGAAAGCTGATGATTTTTTTAGTTTTGCTTTGAACTTTGGTTGCTTTTTCACTCAATTTCATTCCAGGTTTTGCACCTGACAACATATTGTGCATTAAACAGTTTAAATTATTGATCAGAACCTCTTTGTGTTACAGCAAGGTCTAGCTATCTGGAAACAAAATGGAAAAAAAAGGGACGAGAGAAGGGATGTAAGAAAATATCATTACACTGAAATATCACGATATTTTGTGTTATGATACTGAATCGATATTTAAAAGCAGTGTAACGATTTTTAACTGAAATATTACATGTAAACATTTACTGTTTCTTTTATGTGATGCAATTTAAACTCTGACTGCTAGGTGGCAGCAGGTTTTACTGCCTTCATTCTGACTGAACAAGATCTCGCGATAACTGTGGCTATGACTAAGAAGTGTCTGGCCTGTGTTTCCAATCAAATTCAGTCTTAAAAATCACAAATATTGTCTGGCTTTCTGTATTGCGATATATCGTATCGTCCTCCCTGAATTGTGAAATAAATCGTTTCACAAGATTCTTGCCAATTCACACCCCTAGATGACAAAATAGTTCAGTACCTCCCATGGTACTTTCTCTTCAGGCACAGGAAAGCGTGTGATTTTGCTGTTTGGGTAGAGAAACTGACGGGCTTTCACATGGAAACACTTTTCAATCTCCAATGTGTTTCTTAAAGAGTCGAGATTTCCATCTGTTGCAGTCGAGGCTGTGGGAGAGAGGAGACAAGAGAGCAAAGAACTAGAGATGCAATGTAACCTGTCTGCAAAACCAGAAACAAGTTCATGCGATTGAAACAGTGAGGAGAGTTTGGTTACTGACTCAGTGGTTGTGTTTCTTTTGCAGAAGCACTCTGAGATTTCAGACTGTCCATAATCAACTGCAGAGTTTTGTTCAACTAGGTGAGACAAAGCAAAGGGGGTTAAATCACTTTACAGTAATCAATCCACATGAGTGCACCAAGAAGTGTGCCGTGCATTTATTATAACATAGGAAACAAAAATTTCAGGCCACAACCTGCTCCTCTAGTCTGGCGAGTCTCTTCAGCACTGCAGCTGAGCTAGTTTCCTCTTCCCTCTCTAGCTGCTCAGTTAGGATGGTAACCCTCAGGGAAAAGGAGCAAAACTCAAATGTATTCATTACAATTAAACACAACCTCAAAGATTCATCAAACCCATAAAAATAACACGATGAAGACCCAGACAGAAGATATGATTTTACTTTTGGGCTGTATCCAGGATGCGTCTCTCCATGCATTGGCTCTGCTCCTGCTGTGCAGACAGCAGATATCGGTCCTTCATCAAGGTCTCCCAGGACAACAGCTCCTCTTCCTCCATCTGAGGAAGCTCATTCTCTGAAAAACAGTTTGTATCACTGCTTAATGTAGATTTTACTTCTCTTGGGACACACAGAGAAAACCATCACCACTTTAAAATTACACTCATACGATGATTAAAGTATCTATGGGGTGCCATTTGTAAAGTTAGACAGTCAGAATTGAACAGCAATATTTTGGGTTAATTAGCATAAGAAAAAAAGTGGATACAGTCATATTTTCACCATGTTATTCAAACATTTTTAAATGTTACAGTTCACAGCTAAAAATTTTGTCTGCAAACTAACTCTTTAATTTTGAGCTAAACATTTATTTTACAAATTAAATATTTAGGTCAGACCCTAAATATTTGATTTACAGACTAAGTGTTTAGCTCAGATCTAAATATTTAGTTTACAATCTAAATGTTTAGCTCCACATTAAATATTTTAGTTTACAAACTAAATGTTTAGATACAAACAAAAACAAATTTTGTTTGCAATCAGAAAAACAATATTTTAGAACTAAATACCTAAATATTTTGTTTACACACAAAATATTTTATTTGGAGCCAAATATTTTGTTTGTAAACTAAATAATTCGATCAAAACTAAATAATTAGATTTGAGCAAAATATTTAGTTTGGAAATCAGATATTATGCTTGGAAAATAAATATTTAGTTCTGACCTAAATATTTAGTTAACAATATAAATATCTGTAAAATAATTTTTTTTCTCAAAATTAAGTATTTTGCTTGCTAACTAAATGTTTAGTTGGGAAATGTGACATTTATAAATGTAAGAATGACATGGTGAAAATAGGACTTTAACACCCCCCCCACACACACACACACACATTTTTTTGTTTTTTTACAGAATAAATAACCCAAATTGTTTCTATTAAATTCTGACTGTTTCCAATAAGTATCAGCTCCTCCATGGCAACTGACCCAACACCACCAACCATCAGGTACAGAGAATATTAAATGACGCATTTCTAGACATGACAGTGAGACTTACTGAACTCTTTGTAGTTGATGGGAGGCCTCCGCAGCACCATCCTCCTGATGAAGAGCCAGATGTGACTGAGGATGATAAAAGGAGGCGGAACGACCGGATGGCTGTGATACTCTTTAATTAGCTCATATCTCTGAAACTTCCAGATTCTGTCCGTGTTATCCTGGACTTCCTGGAACGTAAAGCTGTGCAGAAGCAAGGTTAAGAAACAAGAAAACAATGAGGAGAATGAAAACAATTTGAGTTAAAACTTACTTAAAAATTGCAATGAGCAGGTTGAGCAGCAATATGTTTGCAAAGAGCAAGTAAACGCAAAGCATGATGATGGTGAGCCACTTGGACAAGACTGGGATTTGGTTGTCCTTCAGCACCGGACACTTTGGCTTCAGAGGATCTGTCCCGTCCATGCTGCATGAATTTAAGTCAAGTTCAGCATCTGTAAATCACAAAACACCAAAACTAGAACAGAAAACTTTACAAATATCTTCATGTGCGCACAAATGAAAACTAATATTCTTCATATTTTTATTTAATCTCCACTCACTGTCAATATTTTGAGGAAAATTTCCGAATATGATGAGGTATGGCTCGTAAATAGCTCCCCGGACGATCCATTCCAGCCGATGGTCATTGTCGATGAGGATGCCTTGTTTGGCAACGCCGTACGCCACCACCCAGATACTCAGCAGGAACATGAAGAAGAACAGGTCCTTCATCTGGAGGACAAAACCACATCAGTTACAAGCAAGAAATACAAACATGTAAATTCATTCTGGGAAACAGAAACTAAAATGATCTTATCCAAATATCTTGGATTCTTTCCATTCCTAGCAATTCTGCTCACCATCTTTTTCACTATGATGATTTTGGGTCCCAGCGTTCGACTGATGGTGAAGATGGACATGAGTCGGAGACAGAAGACCATAAAGTCGATGCAAAGGATGATTTTACCCTCATGAAACAGCTTAGATGTCAACCTGATGAAGAAATAAAGCCCCAGTGAGTCACAGATGACCAAGTTTCAAAAGGGTTTTGTCTGAATAACAGAAATAATACCTGAATGCAACGCCCAAACAAAAAAGGAGGATTGACAGCACGTCCAAAACGTTCCAAAGATCATTTATGTACATTCTGGATTTCTTATGAAGCCCAAATCCATCAGGATCGTGAAACAGCTGAGAGGGAAAAGACAGATTTGGGCTGTCATGTTTGTTTTCATATAATCAACTTCCAGCACTAAACAGCATCCGTGAGGCGGTCCCACCCACCTGTCTGACCTCCTCACACACCAGAGTGAACACCCAGATGTAGAGCAGCAGCTCTCCAGGAGAGGGAGTCCTCTGGAAGTCGATCATCAGCACCACAGCAAACAGGACGAGGAAGGCCACGTAAGAAACAATCTTCCAGTAAAACGTGACCTGTTGAGAGCTGTAGAAGCTCCCCAGTTTGGAAAAGCTGCTCAGAGGCTTTATTTTCTGCGGCCTGTGGTAAAAACAGGATACTTTTATTTTGCATTTCCCTCATTTTGAACAGAAATTTCTTAGTAAGGAATTTAAAAAATACATGCAGTATTAACTGTGTACACACAAGCTGACACAATTTGTCCTGAATGTGCTTCCTGTCACTGTCTCCATTATTTTTATCTCTTCATTCATCTCATGTTGTCTCTGGATGAGTTCTTCACGTCTGCAGAGAATCACAAAAGGACGACATAAATGCACCAAAATGTTAAAACTTGTTTGTTTACTACTGTAGCTCAATCCCTAGATGCATCATAATGTTGTTGATTTGTGGGATAATTTAAGAAATCAACCTGAAAATAAGAAACCCAGTGCAGATCAGAGGAAAGAAGATCATGCAGATCAAAACTCTCCACACAGGGTTGTCAACTGAGAGCTCCCCACACCAAATCTGATTCAGATACGTCTGAAAGACAAGCATTTTTGTCAGAACAGGATAGTTTATTTAAGATTTTGCATCTGAGTCCTAAAACATCACCTGAACGCCTGACTGAGCTACAAAGTTTTTATTATCAGCCTCCAACGCCAGCCTCAGACACGTGGTTTGACCCCAAGACGGTGACACCCGGACCAGCAGCTTCTGAGCTCGCTCCTCGTCATTGTCATGGCATTCGCTGAACACACCTGAGACAAATATATTGATATAATATGCATAATCTGTTAAGAAAAGCCTTTTGTAAATTCCTGTCTCGTACCAATTGTGCGTTCTTCATAATGATTGGCGAGTTTGAGCATCTCTTGTGCCTCGTCTGCGTCGATTTCTTCCTTTGCCAAATTCTTTAGGATCCTACTGGCAGCCAGAGCAGCTGACATGCAGTCTCTACACTAATGAAACGCAGAAAGAGGTATCAGCCATAAAAAAAAAAAAATTAAAATAACTACTTTTTTATTTTATTCAGTGCAAGACTTTTCATCACCTGCTCCCATGCAATTTCAGCCAGCTCCTTGTTGTTCTGGACCACAGCCCAAAGAAAAACGTCTCTGCCTGCATCCCTGTGAGCTTCAGCCCGGTTGTCTCTGAGAGGAATCTGGGAAGATGCCTGACCTTTACTCAACTAACAAAAAAATACAGATTACATAAAATCTATACGTTTTGCAGTCATGGGTGAGGTGGGATAGTTTGACAGTTTGTGCAATATTCCAAGGGGTTAAAATGAAGGCAACTGGACTTCTATGGTTTCTTGAAGACGTTTCGCTTCTCATCTGAGGAGCTTTGTCAATTCTGACTGGAATATGGGAGGGTCGATCTTATAAACTGTAGCTGTCTATTGTTGCTCAACGAGCAGCATCTGCCTGTGAATGCCCCTCCTCCTCTTGATGAGTCGTTAGCATCGTTAGCCTCTATTGTTTGTGAGTTGTTGTTTTGATTAGATGCATCTAGGGGTATTCACAGGCAGATGCTGCTTGTTAGACAATAGACAGCTACAGTTTATAAGATCGACCCTCCCATATTCCAGTCAGAACTGACAAAGCTCCTCAGATGAGAAGCGAAACGTCTTCAAGAAACCAAAGAAGTCCAGTTGCCTTCATTTTAACCCCTTGGATTACCATGACCTGGATGACTGAGAACCTTCACCAGCATTTTGTGCAATATTGTTTGAACTGATTTAAAATTCTAAAACTGTCAAATCAATTTGGGCATTTTTCTTGCAGAGCGTTCATCTGATTTATCCAAACACAGTAAAACAGTTGTTTAAACATACTCACAGACTCTGACATGTCCTCTACAGACAGGTTCGGCTGGTATGGGAAGGTGGAGGGAGGATAGATGTTTTGGGTGAACAACCCCAGCAGGCGGCGCACCTCTTCAGAGACATGAGTTAAGGAGATTATTTCTTCTGTCCCTGTGTGACCTCTTTGTCCTTTGCCCAATCCTCGCCCCTTCAAATGATGACATCTCTCAACTCTCTGGGCCAGTTTGTGCAGGAAGAGGCAGTTTGGCATTTGGTTGTAGAGTTTAACCAGAGTTTTTTCATCCTTCAGGAAATCCCTCAGACTCACGCCGTTCTCTAGCAGCAGACTCACAAACTGGGGCTTGTTGCCCACTAGGGCTAAGAACATGGCCCAGTTGAGGTCACTGGACTAAAAGACATATAATAAAATGAAATAATCTGAAAGCATTTGATAGTGGCAGTATTTAGTTAGAAAACCCACCTTCCACTGACTTTCCTCTGTGAAAATCTCAGTCTCAGCAATGTCCACCCTGTTCCAGGCTATAGCCAACTCCAGCTGCCTCTTCCAGCTCTCCATTCCTCGTGACTTACTGCTCCTCGAAGCTGAGTGGAGAGTTCACAAATTAATTTATAAAATAATTACTTAGTTTAAAAACTAAATGTATTAAATATTTAGTTTGTAAATAAAGAATTCTAAATATTTAGTTTACAAACTAAAATTTAGCTCAAAACTATATAATTAGTTTGCAAACTAAATATTTAGCTCCGAACTAAATATTTAGTTTGCAAAAATAAATATAGAAGTCTGACCTAAATACAGTCTGACCTGAATATTTAGTTTGGGTTAGGATACATATTTATTAGATACCTTGTGACTTACTGCTCCTCGAAGCTGAGTGGCAGTAGGGATGTGAATCTTACAACAACTCACGATTTGATTCGATTCCGATTCTCGGGGTGCCGATTCGATTCAGAATCAATTTTCGATTCAAATCGATTCACAATCAATATTATCAAAGAGTGTCAGTTCCAGGATTAACTACTTTCTTCTGCAAGTTAGAAAAAGCTATGGGAAATTGTTATTTTAAGGAAAACTGGTTATGTTCAAGAAAATGCAAATTTACAAGGTAAAATAAAGTGATTCTAAAACTGTAAACAGAGGCAATCTTTTGATGAAAAGGCAACATTTATTTTTTCTTACCTTGTAAAATATAACAAATCTTTACAGTTACCTAATTTGAAAGTAATGCAGTCAAATACTTTTCAAGTATGTGTGGCAACAAAGTTTAACATAATGAAGACTAACAGGCACTAATTAGGCATCAAACAGGCATCAGTTATTCACGGTGCACTCGGCATGAAACAACAGTCAAACAAAACTGGATAACACCATTTAAACATTTTAAAACATAATGAACTTACTTATTGACTCATAAAACGCACACAGGATAATAATAAAGGTAAGTCTCTGTTGTATTTCAAGAGATTTCAGCGTACGAGCACACAGAGCGAGCAGCTACTGCTAGCGCCAGTGCGCCAGCGATGATGCGTTCAGGGATGCTCGGAAATACGGCAGTTTACATAAAGACTTTCAGACAGAATCGATTCTGAACCTTTATGAATCGATTCGAATGCGAATCGATTTTTTCAGGCACCTCTAAGTGGAAGGTCCCCAAATTAGTTTGTAAAGTAAACATTGGGGGTTTACCTAAATATTTAGTTAGGAAGAAAAAAATTGGAATTCTGATCTAAATATTAAAATCTGACCTAAATACAGATATGTTGTCTGGAAACTAAATATTTAGCCTGGATCTTAATATGTAGCTTGGAGTTTGTAAACTAAACTGTGTTTAGAAAGAAATTCCATGTAATGTTTTTTATCTATTCATTATAAAACTCAGTGATGTAAAATCCAAACATTTAGTTTGTAAACTAAATATTTAATTTGGATCCAAATATTTAGTTTGTATACAAAATATTTTATTCCAAACTGATTAGTTAGATCCAAGCTGAATATTTAGTTTGTAAATTAAATGTTATGTTTGAAATTTGAATATTTAAGTCTGACCTATTTAGTTTGGGTTAGGGTACATATTTACTAGATACCTTGTGACTTACTGCTCCTCGAAGCTGAGTGGAGAGTTCACAAATTTGTTTGTAAACTAATTTAGTTTACAAAGTAAGTATATTAAATATTTAGTTTGTAAATAAAGAATTCTAAATATTTACTTCATAAACTAAACATTTAGCTCCAAACTAAATATTTAGTTTGTAAAATAAATATTTAGTTAGGAAAATAAATAAATAAATCTGACCTAAATACAGAATTATGCTCTTTGCAAACTAAATATTTAGCTTGGATCTTAATATGTAGTTTGGAGTTCAATTTTGAATTTGTAAACTAAATTGTGTTTAGAAAGAAATTCCATGTAATGTATTTTATCTATTGATTGTAAAACTCAGTGATGCAAAATCCAAACATTTAGTTTGTAAACACAATATTCAATTTGGATCCAAATATTCAGTTTGTATACAAAATATTTAGCTCCAAATTGAATAATTAGATCCAAGCTGAATGTTTAGTTTGAAAATTAAATGTTTTGTTTGAAAACTGACCTGAATATTTAGTTTGGGTTAGGGTACATATTTACTAGATACTGTTCCTCAAAGCCGAGTGGAAGGTCCACCAATTAGTTTGTAAAGTAAAGATTAGGCTTTTAAATAAATATTTAGTTAGGAAAATAATTATTGAATCCTGATCTAAATATTTAAATCTGACCTAAATACAAAGGTATGTTGTCTGGAAACTAAATATTTAGCCTGGGTTTTATTATGTAATTTGTAGTTAATTTTGAGTTTGTAACTAAATTGTGTTTAGAAAGAAATCCTGTGTAATTTTATTAATTCCTAATAAAACTTTTTGGTGTGAAATCCAAACATTTAGTTTGTAAACTAAAATTTTAGTTTGTAGCCAGATATTAAGTTTGTAAAAAAAAAACTGAATAATCAGATCCAAGCTAAATATGTATTTTGTAAATGAAATATTTTTTGGGGAAAATTAATATTCAAGTCTGACCCAAATATTCAGTTTGCAAATTAAATATTTATCAGACTTCCTGCTCCATGAATTCGCTGAGTGGAGGGTTCACAATGACAGAAAAGCATCTTCAGACCAAATTAAAATATTAAAAAAAAATCAGCCCATACACTCATTCACCACCCAGAGGCAACTAGTGATTATTTATTCCTTACTGATTTCATAATTTTTGTTGCCTGTTTAGTGTGGTAAAAATATTCATATATTTAATATGGATCAAGAAAGCGCCCAATTTGACATTTTGCTTTGTAATTTTTGTATTTATAACAAAATCACATTTTAAAAACAATTTTCCATAACTCTAAAGATTGCTTTTTATGATTGAAATAAACATTTCTGACAACATGAACAGCAAAAGGCAGTACTCATGATGTTCAGAAAGAAATCTTGGCATGTATTTTAATTCTTCATAATAAAAGTCAGAAACGAGAAATCCAAAGCAAAGTGTTTCAGCAAGAATGATAAATCACCAAAAAATAAATTCTATCAGGCAGACTCACATTTTAGTATATGCAGCCTTTGGTACACTTGATGTTTATGGGTTTTAATGGGGCAGGGTGAGCTCTGAGGAAGCATTACGTGTTTCTAAATAGATTGGGCATCCTTATTGTTTTCAAGGAACCGTCTGTGACTGTGTCCATTAGTGTCAATCTTGGTACATTTGACCATGTCATCTAGAATTTTGTATTAGATCTTTTCATCCTCATACTCAAATGCTAGTTCTGTGTTGTATTAGGATAAATCAGAGATTTTATAGGGTCACCTTTGAGAAGAGCTTGAAGAATGGCCACATCCAAATTCCCATGATTGTCCTCACTTACTCTGAAGATTGTCAGCAAATGAGGCAACCTGATGATGTCCTGAATCTGTTAAACAAACCAGATTTAGAGTTTTACCTGAATGTTGCTTAGTCATCATTCAAGATTCTGCTTCATAGGTTAAATGTTCATGTTTTTACTATAAGAGTTTTATACACACAGTGAAATATATTCACATTATCTGGTTCACAAACCTTTTTGGTCCATTCAAGAATCTTGCCAGAGAAGCTTTCATACTCTGAACCAAAAAACCTTTCCATCAGCTGATTGATGAGAGCGATTGTGACCTGACTAACAGGAAGTCCTGACACCTGAGCGATAACATCCGCTATCCTCCCAGAGCCCTCCAGGATCACACATGGTGTGTCATTCAGCATGGTGTTGTAGATGGTCTGACAGGAGACACAATGGTATGGGGCGCCATTTACAATGTTAAACAGTCTATGTTTAACAGCATTCTTTTGAGTTAATTGGATTAAAAAAAAAAGGGGTTAATTTTTTAAGTCATATTTTCATCATGTCATTCATACATTAAAAAACTTTACAGTTCCAAACTAACTATTTAGTTTGCAAACTAAACCTTTTTATGGAGCTAAAAATGAATTTTACAAGCTAAACGTTCATTTTACAAAATAAATATTTATTTATTTAACCTTTATTTAACCAGATGAGTCGATTGAGAACCCATTCTCAAATATTTAGTTTGTAAATAAAATATTCAGGTCAGATCCTTAGTCTTTAGCTTGAATCTAAATATTTCGTTTACAAACAAAATATTTAGTTTGCAAATAAAATTTTTAGTTTAGAAAATAAATATTTAAGTCTACCCAAACATTTTACAGACCGAAATACCTACTTTGCAAACTTAATATTTAATTTTGAAACTAAATATTTAGCTTTTGTCTTATTATTTACTTTGGAGTTACTAGTTACTACTAGTTAGTTTGTTATTTTGTAAACTAAATATTTAGCACAAAACTAAATAACTAGATCAAAATGTTTAGCTTGAATAATTAATTTGTGAAATAACTATTCAACTCCAAATTCAATATTTTGTTCGCTAATTAAATATTTACTTAGGAACTGTGACAGTTATAAATTAAGGTTTTTTTGACAGGTTAAATAACCCAATGTATTGCTGTTAAATTCTCACTGTTGAACTTTACAAAAGGCACCCCATGAAAATAGAGGTCAGATAAGTATGAACAAAACAGAAAGGGATAAGGGATGCGATGACTCACATTCAGCGTGCCTGGACCTCCATCTAAAACAACACACACCGCTGGGATGGTTACACCACTGTCTGAACATGGAAAAACATGATCAATAAAAGATGGAAATGTTCACTTTTCAGATGCAGCCTAGGATCAGCAGTTTATTTCCTTTACTTCCAAGATACTTCCTGCCGATGCATTTCTCCAGACTGGTGCGTAATTCGATCTCCACTCCGTAGCGACCTTGTGTTCCATCATCAACCAGCAGAAAGTGAGTGTGATTGTTGTCCAGGCCTGATAGGCGGCCCTGACCATTAATGTCCATCACATAGTGGGCAGGGAAACAGCCCTGCAGAAAAAAAAAAGCAAAAAACACAACCTTTTGATCAGCTGATTAATATTTCCATGTGCAAATGAGGGAAAAGTATTTATATTACATCTTTCTCCACCAGAGTATCCCTGTTGTGAATTATTCCCCATGTTGCCACTCCAATAGCCACTATCTCTTTGCCCTGCATTGAGCTCAGGGCATAATCTCTCACAGCCTGCCCCACATGTTTCATCACACCTGTGTTGGTACCACCAGTGATGATCCATCCCCTGAAAACAAAAAAAAAAAAAAAAAAAAAACCCAAAAATATCACAGAATAAACAACTGTAGCAACTGCCAAATAACTCATTATGCATTCACAAAATCATTAATCTCCATTTTGTATCTATGGGTGTACCACAGGGATCTATCCTTAGACCTTATCTATTTGAATTATTTCATCTTTTCATCAAAAACACAGTTGTTGTTTTTTTTTGCTGACCTGTAGTCTGGGCCACTTTGATGAGTCCTCTGTGGAAATTATTCTTGAGTCGAGCCTTCAGGTAGAAGTTTTTGGCTCCTCCAGTGACTGAGATGAGAAGGTTGGGAGGTGAAAGTTTCCACTGCTCAGTCAGTAATTTATACAGCAGTTCAGGGTTGGTATCGGTGGACACTCGTGCATACTGGAAATGGACAAATTATGAAAGACGAGAATGAGGACATGCATTTAAACAATAATATTACTAAAGAATGAAGCAAGGATTGATTTACTTTGCCAATCTTATGCCCCAAATCGCCAACGACAATGTTCCCGAACGCATCAGTGGCTACTTCATGGACGTGTTTGTGTCTGTCCCATGTGTCCCCTGTGTAGTCATCTGGTTCTATGGCTTCCTGTGCATGCTCAGTCTTCAAGTAACCACACTTACACGTGTCCTCTCTAAGAGGAAACAGTTCAAATCAATAAAATCTCTTATCTAAGACACACAAATGAATCAGTGTGCAGATACACCATTAAATTTCAAAAGTGCAGATTATGCAGTTTTGCCTGGAAATTTCCCATATCTTGTGTTTACAGCCACATTTTTACTAAAATTTAAAAGCGCTGATTTGTTGCCCAAAAATCCTTTTTAGATCCTTATTTTGTCTAAGATAGACCTTAAAAAGACTAAAGTTATGAGATGTCAAACTTCTTCATGAAATCTGTCATTATGATTGCTTTTGATCTTCTTTTATTGTCTCCAGAAGTTGCAAAGCATTTTTAATAATGAATCAGGGCTGCCAACTTTTGAAGTTTTCCATGCGTGAGACTGGGGGGGGGGGTTCGTCTCGCCTCCCTCCGCTGTCGGGGGGGGGGGGTCTTCAACCGCGGTGAAGTTACCGGTAGTTGGACGTTGGTTATTCGACAGACATTCACTCCTGGTTCACTACAGTCAGTAGATGGTTTTCATGCCGTGCGCTGCACCACAGAGAGACAGCGGTCAGCTGTGTTCCGAGGACTCAAGCAGTGGTCCGCTTAGGGACAGTCAACAATTTCTAGTCATTTGAGAATGCATACAAAAAAATCAAAGCTTCCAGCTTAATTGATTAAATTATTCATAATCAATTCTCAGTTGTGTTACTTAACTAGACCAACGAGACACATCAGTTTGAAACATATTTCATACAATCTGATCTTTTTTATAAGTTAATGAAAAAAATTTTTTTTTCAATAGCTTCCAGATAAATTTGTCAAAATACTCAAACCCAATTTCCAATGGTGTTACTAAGCTAGACCAATGAGACCCAGCAGTTTCTAACACATTTCATGCAATCTGATATTTTTTTTAAGATTTTTATAGAAAATTAAGTTATTTTCTTCAAAAGCTTCCAGGTAAATTAACAAATTACTCAAAATTAATTCACAATTTTGTTACAAAGCTAGATTAATGAGACACCACAGTTTTTAACATGTTTAATTGAAAGAGATCATTTTTATTAATATTTTATGATAATTTCTGTATTTTGCTTCAATAGCATCCAGGTTTTGTGATCAAATGACTCAAAATCAATTGCCAGTTGTTATTTCATTAGACCACAGCAGTTTTTAACAAATTTCATTGAGTCAGATTTTTTTCAAATATTTAAATAACATTAGTCATCACTTCCAACAACCAGCGCAATTTACGTTCCAGTAACCTAATCTCAATGGTTATTCCCAAAGTTTGCACCTCCTTTGGCCGCTCCTCATTCCAGTTTGCTGCTCCCAATGACTGGAATGAACTGCAAAAATCACTAAAGCTCACTACTTACATTCCATTATCTACCTTCAATAATTCATTGCATTCAATAGTTTCTGATCAATGTGCGTGCTTCGGAGTACTTAGATTGTTTTAAGTTTGTTTTGATGGCTTGTACATATTATATATGAGAACAGTCCTTTGTCTTTATGTCTAGCTGTTTTATCTTATTTTTATCTTGCATTTTTTTTTATCGAGAGGAGTCAGTTGAGGTGGCTCGGGCATCTGATTAGGATGCCTCCTGGACGCCTCCCTGGTGAGGTTTTCCGGGCACGTCCAACCGGGAGGAGACCCAAAGGAAGACCCAGGACACGCTGGAGAGATTATGTCTCTCGGCTGGCCTGGGAACGCCTTGGGATTCCCCCGGAGGAGCTGGCCCAAGTGGCTGGGGAGAGGGAGGTCTGGGCTTCCCTCCTTAGGCTGCTGCCCCCGCGACCCGACTCCGGATAAGCGGAAGACAATGGATGGATGGATGGATGGATAATTTGTCTTATATAGCTTCCAAATAAATTGATCAATGACCCCAAATCAATTCCATTCCTCCCACTCCAAAGGAATTCTATTGCTTGGTAGTTCCAAGCTGCCACCTCTGGGAATTGGTTTTTAGTATTTTTTTATAATTTTACCTAGAAGCTTTTGAAAAAATTACATATTTTTAATGAAAATCCTAATAAAAAAGATCAGATTGTATGAAGTATGTTAAAAACTGTTGTGTCTCATTGCATTGGTCTATCTTAGTAACACAATTGGTTTTTACTATTTTTTTTATCAATTTTCCTGGAAGCTTTTGAAGAAAATATCTTAACGTTATGAAAATCTTAATAAAAAAATATCAGATTGTATGAAATGTGTCAAAAAACATTATGTCTTGTTGGTCTAGTTTAGGAACAGAACTGAGAATTGATTTTGAATAACTTAATGAAGCTGGAAGGGGGTCAGATGCGTGTGTCTCACACTCAATGCGTGAGTGTTGGCAGCCCTGATGAATATTTACAAAAATATTTATATTCAGCTACAAGCACATTATGACTCAGCAGGAATTTTAAATATTCTGACATTGCAACAGTTTCCTTACATTATTCTTCCAACATCACTGTTACAGCCCTGGGCTGTGTTTCTCCCTTCCTGTGTGAGTGTCACGCTCCTCACCTGAGCTCCACAGCGTGAGCAGTGAGGAGGGATGTAGCGTGTGATTAGACCCAATCGCAGGGAGTGCTAGCGTTGGGTGACGTCTAACACGCAGTTTATTATAGGAGCAACGACACGAACCTCGAAGTGAAACGAGGACGTGGCGGTGTTCCAAAAAGGAAAAAACGGGCTTACTGTTTGGATGCAGATGGATGAGGTGAGCGTAGGAGCTCTGGATCGTCTGGCGTGAATGTGGAGCCATGACGACTGGAACGGTTGAAAGCTGTAGCCGGCTGGCGTGGATCTGAGCCAAGGGGCTAGGAAGCTAAAGCGTGAGGTGAGCGCCGGAAGCTCTGGGCGCACGGCGTGACCTGCGGAGCCGATGCGCTGGAGAAATAAAAGTTAAGGTAGAACTGAAAAACGCTACTAAGCGAGGCGCAGTTAGATCCGAGACGAAACGGGAACGCCAAGGCTACGGACAGAGAAACGATGAGCCAGCGCTGGAGTTGCCGAGAAGACTTCCTGAAATAGTGTGGACGTGATGACGTGGAGAGGTGTGTGACGGTGTGGGGAATGCTGGGAAGTGGAGTCCTAAGTATGATGCGGTGTCAGAAGGATGGCTGGAAGGCAGGAATCATGACAGTACCCCCCACCTTAGGGACGGCTCCGGACGGCCCAAAACCGCAAGACTAGGAGGTCCGGGGGTGGCGAGCACAAAACCCAGAGAGGCCAGGAGAGAACTGAACTGACTCGATTGGAAGAGACTAAACCCTGGCAGAAGTGACCTGACTGATGGACACGGCATGACTGGAGCTGATTGAAGCAGACTGGACAGGAAGGGGCTCTAGGGGGCTGAACTGGAAATGGTTGAGCTGAAGGAAACTGGAGGGGATTGAAGAGACCAGCAACATTCTTGGCTGGACGTGACGTGATGGAAAGGGACCCAGCTGGAGGGACTTGACTGAAGGGGAGCTGATCCGAATTGACGGAAAAGAACATGACTGAAGGAAAACTGGAGTTGAAAGGAACTTGGCTGGAAATGACTTGACTTGAAGGGAACTGGCTGAAAGGAAACTGATTTGAAGTGACTACGGTGAAGGGGACTGGAGCTGAAAAGTGGGAGTGATTCGATTTGAAGGGAGACAGAGCTGACTTGACCTGATTGGGACTTGATTAGAAGAGACTTGACCTGATGTGATGTGATGAGGCTGCCTTGATCGGAGCGACTTGTCTGGAGGTGAAGCAACTTGACGTGGGGTAAAGCGACTGGGCTTGAAGCGACTGAACTTAACTGGAAGCTGCTTGAGTTAGATTGGAGCGGCTTGACTTGGAGCGGAGCGACTTGACGGGAGCGACTTGACTTTATTTGGCGTGATTCGACTTGATCGAAGTGGCTTGACTGAAAGCCACTTGAATTGACGCACGTGATTTGACTTGAAGCTACTTGATTGGGTTGAAGGCACTTGACTGGATTGAAACTACTGGACTGACTGAAAACTACGTGACGGACTGGAATGAAGCTACTGGACTGGACTGAAGCTACTGGACTGAAGCTACGTGACTGACAGGAATGTAGCTACGTGACTGACAGGAATGAAGCTACGTGACTGACAGGAATGAAGCTACGTGACTGACAGGAATGAAGCTGCGTGACTGACAGGAATGAAGCTACGTGACTGACTGGAATGAAGCTACTGGACTGAAGTGAAACTACTGGACTGAAGTGAAGCTACTGGACTCAAGCTACTGGACTGGAGTGAAGCTACTGGACTGGAGTGAAGCTACTGGACTGGATAATAATAATAATAATTCATCGAATTTATATAGCGCTTTGTTAGGACACTCAAAGACGCTGCATGCACTCTCACATTCACACACTGCTGATGATGGTAAGCTACTGAGTAGCCACAGCCGCCCTGGGGCGGTCTGACAGAGGTGAGGCTGCATTGTTGCGCCATCGGCCCCTCTGACCACCACCAACAGAGGCAATTCGGGTTAAGTGTCTTGCCCAAGGACACAACGACGGTGACAGACCGAGTGGGACGCGAACCCGCGACCTTCCGATTGCGGGGCGTCCACTTAACTCCTATGCCACCGTCGCCCCGCTAATGATGGAAGCTACTGGACTGGATGGAAGCTACATAACTGACTGGATGGAAGCTACATGACTGACTGGATTGAAGCTACACGACTGACTGGATTGAAGCTACATGACTGACTGAATTGAAGCTAATGAACTGGATTGAAGCTACTTGACTGAATTGAAGCTACTGGACTGGATGGAAGCTACTTGACTGGATGGAAGCTACTTGACTGGATGGAAGCTACTGGACTGGATGGAAGCTACATGACTGACTGGATTGAAGCTACATGACTGACTGGATTGAAGCTAATGAACTGGATTGAAGCTAATGAACTGGATTGAAGCTACATGACTGACTGGATGGAAGCTAATGAACTGGATCGAAGCTACATGACTGACTGGATGGAAGCTACATGACTGACTGGATGGAAGCTACATGACTGACTGGATGGAAGCTACATGACTGACTGACATGACAGAAGCTAGGTGACTGACAGGAATGCAGCTACTGGGCTGGAATGAAGCTACGTGACTGACTAGAGTGAAGCTACATGACTGACTGGAGTGAAGCTACATGACTGACTGGAGTGAAGCTACATGACTGACTGGAGTGACGCTACATGACTGACTGGAGTGACGCTACATGACTGACTGGGTGGAAGCTACATGACTGACTGGGTGGAAGCTACATGACTGGCTGGGTGGCAGCTACATGACTGGCTGGGTGGAAGCTACATGACTTGGCTGGGTTGAAGAAACTTGACTTGGCTGGGTTGAAGAAACCTGACTTGGCTGGGTTGAAGAAACACGACTTGGCTGGGTTGAAGAAACTCGACTTGGCTGGATTGCAGAAACCCGACTTGGCTGGATTGAAGAAACGCGACTTGGCTGGATTGAAGAAACTCGACTTGGCTGGATTGAAGAAACTCGACTTGGCTGGATTGAAGAAACTCGACTTGGCTGGATTGAAGAAACTCGACTTGGCTGGTTTGAAGAAACTCGACTTGGCTGGATTGGAGAAACTTGGCTGGATTGGAGAAACTTGGCTGGATTGGAGAAACTTGACTTGACTGGAGAAACTTGACTAGAAGCACGTGGCTTGGATTGTAGCTACGTGACTTGGTAAAAAGAAAGTGGGTGTGACTACTACGGGCAGCACAGGCGACAGACCAGACATGTGATTGGTTGGAGGAATGTGTTGAAGAAGGTCAGGGAGGCTGGGGCCCCCACCTTAGACGGCTCAACTGGGATCCTTCTTTCTATGGATAGCCCAGCAGGGGTCTCTCTGGCGGCGGGTGGCCGGAACCGGTATGAGGGCAACAGAGCAGGGGCCTCTCTATCAGGCGGCACAACTCTGGGCCCTGGAAAAGTAGGGTGGTCAGACTGGTTGGGACTTTGCAGAGCTTGGATCCCCACCTAGACGGCTCAACTGGGTCTCTCCTCTCTTAGGTAGCCCAGCAGGGGTCTCTCTGGCGGTGGGGAGCCGGAGCTTGGATGAGGGCTGATAGGGTTGGAGTGGACTGAACAACTGACTGGACGGTAGCAGTGACTGGCTGGATTAGGCAACTGACTGACTGAAGGAAAAAAAATGGACCTGAAGTGAAGGAGGCCAAAGTGGGGCCTGTCTCTAACTAAGACCTGTTGCGCTAGCAGTAGCTAAAAACAGGACGCCAATGGTGCACCGAGGCGCGTGGTAGCTTGCACTCTGCTGGGTCTATAAAGGGCTGGCTCATCCTGTCACGCTCCTCACCTGAGCTCCACAGCGTGAGCAGTGAGGAGGGATGTAGCGTGTGATTAGACCCAATCGCAGGGAGTGCTAGCGTTGGGTGACGTCTAACACGCAGTTTATTTTAGGAGCAACGACACGAACCTCGAAGTGAAACGAGGACGTGGCGGTGTTCCAGAAAGGAAAAAACGGGCTTACTGTTTGGATGCAGATGGATGAGGTGAGCGTAGGAGCTCTGGATCGTCTGGCGTGAATGTGGAGCCATGACGACTGGAACGGTTGAAAGCTGTAGCCGGCTGGCGTGGATCTGAGCCAAGGGGCTAGGAAGCTAAAGCGTGAGGTGAGCGCCGGAAGCTCTGGGCGCACGGCGTGACCTGCGGAGCAGATGCGCTGGAGAAATAAAAGTTAAGGTAGAACTGAAAAACGCTACTAAGCGAGGCGCCGTTAGATCCGAGACGAAACGGGAACTCCAAGGCTACGGACAGAGAAACGATGAGCCAGCGCTGGAGTTGCCGAGAAGACTTCCTGAAATAGTGTGGACGTGATGACGTGGAGAGGTGCGTGACGGTGTGGGGAATGCTGGGAAGTGGAGTCCTAAGTATGATGCGGTGTCAGAAGGATGGCTGGAAGGCAGGAATCATGACAGTGAGAGGAGAGAGATGCAGCACCTTGGCTCCTCCCATACCTGCTCAGCTCCATTTGGACTCTGCCAGCTGTCCCAAATAACAATAATGCTCGCTTTTATAACACGTGAGTTTTTGCCCCCTTTGGCGTCAAAACGCGCGTTCAGGACGCGCATTTTGGCAAACATGACGTGCATTTAGAATGCGTGCTTTTTTTATCCCTTTGGCTTGCCATATATTGCCGTAAAACAACAACCAGTCAGTACTGCCGGGGGCTACCCGAAGCTCAAAAACTGTATAGTGCAGTAAACAGACGTGGGACCCCCCAACACTATCACAGGTATGAAAATGAACATAATAGATAATACTATGACGCAAAAACTTTACAAAAAAGCATACTTTTGAGGTGTAAAAGTTGCGGAATGTTGCTTTAACTATTGTGTTTTGTTTTATTGGGAAGAATTCACAGCCGCTTCATTCTGGCCTCTTATTGGTGTTTGTTGGGAATGCGGAGTGTGGGAAGTGACATCAGCTGTAGAGTGGACGAAGACTCTCCTGGACTGATCATCTGCGGGTGAGTGGCCCCTGCTTTGCATCGACACCTTCAGGGGATGTGAGTCCAACAGACAAGCTTATAATATATCTTTGATGGTCCCACCTCCTGTCATGTCCATGGACGGGGACAGCCCTGCTGTGGAAACCTGCCTAACAACACTGTGAGGAGAAGGTCAGAATCCTAAGCGCTTTCCCTTGTTGTGGACTACTTCTTTGTGCTTTTAAGACATTCCCTACAGGAAATAGCATCCTGTTTGGGAGGATGGTGCGTTCGGACAGCGGTTGCTGTCAGTAGTCGGCATCTACACAATGTTGGGACTGGACTGTGTCTGTGAGCAGTGCTTTTGCTTGAAGGATGTAGGACTTCTGGAACCTGTTTGGTCCACAGCACTGATTGTCACCTCCCCGCATCACGTCGTCTCAGCAGGGATTTCAGAATGACTGCTTTTGATTTTGGGTCAGTTTTGTGTGTTTAAGAAAAAAAAGGGGGGGGGGGTAGAATTAAAGTTGATGACTTTAATGTTTTTTTAGTGGGGAAGTGTTACGGCTCTGGGCCGTTTGTTTTTTGTATTTAATTATGTCCTCTGTTTCTCCCTTCTTGTATGAGAGGAGAGAGATGCAGCACCTTGGCTCCTCCCATACCTGCTCAGCTCCATTTGGACTCTGCCAGCTGTCCCAAATAACAATCAGCCCTGCCACTGCTTAAAAGCCAGCCAGCCCTCAGCTTCAGGGAGCAGCAGACTAGAGAGTCTCTCTGTTCTGTTGTCTGCTCAGTGGTTATGTTTTATTTCGTTTTTGTAACAACTTTGTGAATTTGGGTGCTTTCTAAAAGTCTTTGTTTTAACCACTTTGAAATTCTGTGTGAAGGAAACTTTACACTCACCTTTTCAGTAACTAAAGACATCACTCGTTTATAATGTTCTGTGATGGTCGTTTCAAATAGTTTGAATTAAGTTGGTTAATTAGAGAATTCGTTTTTACTAGCTTTGAGTTGCCGCCGATTTTTCCCTTTGTTAACTTGTTTTTCGTATTTATGTTATTTTATTTTATGTAAATACATTTTGTTAAGTTAATTTTAACACCACTAGATCATGTGTCCTCGTTACGCAGGCCTCCTAGACAGCCTGGGTCATAACAATCACTCAGCAACATTAAGGTCAGATTTAAAAACTATGCCTGACAACCTACCTGGAATCTGCCTGAAAAAAGCCACACTCCTTCTTCTTGATGTTCTTCTTGATCCAGGCGGTTAAGGCACAATCCTGGAAAGAAGGAGAGGCAGGGAAATGTTTAGAAGTTGAACTGATCACTAGAGAATGAACTGCCTGTGATTGAACTTCATCCTCCTTCATGGTGATTCAGCGGCATGGGGAGGTGTGCTGATCTGATGTGGTCCGATTCAGGCTGCTGGACAGTGGGAGCAGCCTCTGCACTCAATGCTGGGGATGCTGGCTGAGTCTTACCTCTGCATCAGTGATCTCAGCGCGAATGAGCACCAAATTTACATCAAACCTGAAATAGGCAGTTGAAGGCTGGGTGGCACTAGATTAATATTAGATAACTTAAGTACCTTATTTAATGTGATTTAGGGCTTTGTATTTCTGCTAAAGTAAAAATGTAATAGTTTTTATTTGAATTTTAAGAATTATTTTCAATTATGTGGGGCTTAAAGTAAAATTAATCACTTTGTAACATACCAAAAGGCCATGTATTTCATCAAAATGAAAGAAGTTACCTTTTAACTTACAGGCCATGCTCATATGGTCAAAACACGCTGACATCGTGGGGCAGATATGGAATCTATGGTCTTGACCCAATATTGTTAACTTATCCTGTGGTATATCACAAGACATCAAGACGCTGCAGATGACGCAAGACTTTTTATCTATCTTCTTTGAATAAAGTTAATCTTATCTGGCTCATAAAATGACTTTATAAGTTTATAAGTTATATATAATCATATTTTGTTGAATTGACAATATGTTTAAGTCTAAAGTGTTTCAATAATGTGTCCAATACTCTATAGTAATGAATGATGGGTTAACATGAATGTTTGTTCCTGTACAGATGTATTTCAGATCTTAAATTACACCAGATTAGTATTTGTTGGAGTTAATGTTAATCTAGCAGTATATTCACACATTAATAATATTATTATCAATGTTTAACATATTCACTTCACATTAAGGTTTAATAAGATTTACTCCACATTAAGAAGGATAACCTCTCTAAGTGTTAGAGAAAGGAGTGACGTCTGAGGTAGTTTGATAACGCCCACTTTAACATGTCAAATTCCAAATTGATAAACAATAGTTGGTAAAAGCTAGTTTTCTCCCTGAAAAAGTCAGTTGGGGAAAATTTTCAGCAGCTCTAAGAGTTCTAGCTAGCTACCCGGTTCGGCCGACTGGGGCAGCAAAAGCATAAGAAACCATCCTCCCTTTTTGACCCCAAGGTCAAAACCTTCTTTGCAAGCTGCATCAGATGCAAAATAGATCCACCAGCTTCCTGCAGTCACCTGGGAGGTACCCCAGACCAGACGGGTCCGTATTATCCACCGTGCAGCCTGTCTTAGTTATAAGACTCTCTTAATCATATCCAAAAGTGCGTCGCCCACTTGCATTTCCAGAATGTTATTTAGTCTCTCTAGTAGGCTGTTGATGTAGATTAAACTTAATACATTTTTATGTTTCTATTTTTAATAATATGCCTATTTTTGCACCCATTTTGGGGGAAAAAATAAAAACTGTAGCCATAAAATACATCAGCTCCTCTAAATCCGAGACCATGATCTTGAGTTGGAAAAGGATAGAATGGCTTCTCCATGTCAGTGACGAGGTCCTGCCTCAAGTGGAGGAGTTTGCGTATCTCAGGGTCTTGTTCACGAGTGATGGAAAGACGGATGATTCTAAACTTTCTGCTCTTAAATCCAGACAAGACTGAAGTTATCATCTTTAGACCAGAACCTCAGAAAAGGAAACTGCTTAGTCAATCACCTGAAAAAACAGAAGTATTGACTTTATGCTACTTAGAAATGTGGGCGAGGTTTGGGTGATTGATTTATGACTTTGACCTTTGACCCCTGGCCTCCAGGGGCCCTTCCTGCCGCAGGGTGTAATTACATATCCCTTATCAACCAATGTAATGTTTTAACAACAACTGACCCTTTGATCCACCCTTCCTGCTGCAGGGTGTAATTTAATAGGAATGTTTTAAAACTCATGACCTTATATGGCTATAATTTCTAATGACCAACCAGACCAGCCCCTCCTCTTCCATGATCATGATCACCCCCTACAGCCAGATCAGACCAGCCCCTCCTCATGCACCCCCACCCCTCCCCTCCCTCTTCTCAGCAAAATATGTCCAGACTCTATTAGAGTCAAACTGTTGTAAAAAGGCTTTACTCAGACTTGAGCTGTTGCAATGAGCCATAAACAAATTCTTGGAGATATGGGCCACAAACGAAATAGTTTTCCCACTTGTAAAAACTAATTTTGACTTACGTTTTGATGATGTGACACTTTCATCTCGAGAAATTTTCCAAAAATGTTACAGAGAAGGATTGCAAAAATTCGTAGAAGCCAGAAACAACGAATCAACACAATTGCTGTAACCCTTTGTTATGGAAGACACGTCTGAACCAATGGAGATACCATAAATTTTGAAATAAACCTGCTTGCTTGCCTTCTGGAACAGGAAAATCTCACCTCCATTGTCTGATAAAAACTCACGAGGCAGGGTGACAGCCAGGAATTCTGAGAGATCCAATCACATCAGCTAAAGTTGGTGAGACCGCCCATGTTACGACCAGGTATTGGTGTTAAAATGAAAGGTGTATATATACCACTGGCAAAAATAGGACAGACCTAAAAGTACAATACGATTTTATGTATATATATATATATATATGTATATATATATTATTTATTTATTCTTTATTTAACCAGGAAGGTCCCATTGAGATTAAAAACCTCATTTTCAAGGGAGTCCTGGCCAAGAGGCAGCAAAAGTTACAGTTACAAAATTTTTCAGTTACACAGACATGTTATGTACAGAATTACAGAAGGCAGTTACAACACAGGGAATCTGTCTCAAGGGCTCTCAGTCTGGCTTTAAATGTATTCAAGGAGATGAGCTCGGTTAGTTTCCAGTTTTCCTGAAGCCTGTTCCATGCAGAAGGAGCAGAGTGAGCGAAAGCTCCTTTACCCAGTTCAGTGCAAGCAAACGGAACACAGAGTAACAACTGATCGTTTGCATGCAGACTGTGAGAAGTTACACTTCTCCGTGAGATTAAGTTACAGATGTAGTTGGGTAGTAATCCAAGCATGGCCTTGTAAATGAAAGTGTACCAATGTGCCAACCTTCTGGTGGACAAAGGCCATCCCACTCGAGAATACAATTCACAATGATGGGTCAGTGGTCTACATTTAGTAATAAACCTCAGCGAGGCATGATAAACCACATCAATCTTACCAAGACACTGTGCTGAGGCATTCATATAAAAAAGGTCTCCATAATCTAGAATAGACAGAAATGTTGCAGTAACTAGTCGGTTTTTTTGCCTCAAAAGAAAAACACAGTTTATTTCGAAAAAAGAAACCCAGTCTGAGTTTGAGTTTCTTCACAAGATTATCAATATGGGGCTTGAAGGAGAGGGGGTCATCGAGCCAGACACCAAGGTATTTGTATGTGTGGACCATCTCTATGATATTTCCCTCCAGAGTGGTCACTGAGGGCATACTTAGAGGTCTTTTTTTAGAGTTTGAGAACAACATTAGTTTAGTTTTGTCAGCATTGAGGACCAATTTTAACTGTAGAAGTGTTTGTTGGACCTCATTAAAAGCTTTCTGTAAGAATTCAACAGCTTTAGTGGGGGATGTTCCAAAACAGTAAATGATTGTGTCATCAGCGTAAAAGTGCATATTAGCATCCAACACATTTTGTCCTATGTCATTAATATACATAATGAACAAGAGGGGTCCCAAAACCGAACCCTGTGGTACTCCCTTGTGGACACTCAAAAATTCAGAGGTCAACCCATCACATTTAACACATTGAGTTCTGTCCTTCAAGTAGTCTGTGAACCATGAGATCGCATGTTCAGACAATCCCAAACAAGGAAGCTTTTGTTTTAAAACAGCATGGTCTACAGTGTCAAAGGCTTTTGACAGATCAATAAAAAGTGAGGCACAGTACTGCTTTTTATCCAGAGCAACAAGAATGTCATTGATCACCTTTGTGGCTGCAGTGATGGTGCTGTGCTTTTTTCTGAAACCTGATTGCAGACTTGAGAGAAGGTCATTTGAATATAAAAAGTCTTTCAATTGTTCACTTACTAGGGTCTCTAGAATTTTTGCCAGGACACACAGATTAGATATTGGTCTGTAATTTGTTAATAATGCTGGGTCACCACCTTTTAGTAAAGGAGTCACAAAAGCAGACTTCCAAACTGATGGTATTTGTTTGTTTTTGATAGAAAGATTAAAAATAACTGTAAGAGGCTCTGCAATGAAATCAGCAGCCATTTTCAAAAAATAGGGTTCAATCATGTCTAGGCCAGAGGGTTTTCTGGGATCCAGAGTTCTAATAATTTTATGCACTTGCTCTACAGTAAACGGAACAAAGTTAAAAGAAGCACCAGGGATCATTTGGGAATCTGTGCAGGGGGACACAGAGGGTGTTCCAGTAGAAGTAGACACTAAACCAGATGAGATAAAATGCTTGTTAAAACAGTTTAAAATCTCAGTTTTATCATGCACCGGGACAGAGTCGTTTAGGACACATTTTGAAAGAGCATGAGAAGTTAAGTTGACAGATAAAGACTTAATCACTTTCCAAAATTTCTGTGGATTATTTAGGTTCTCAGTTGTGATAGATAAATAAGGCATTTTAGTGCTCCTGCAAGTGGCAACAACACAATGATCACTCAAGTCATTGCAGAAAACACCTAATGATGAGAATTTATGAAGGACATTTGTTAAAATTAAATCAATCAAGGTGGACTTGTCAGGATTCTTAAGATTGGGTCTTGTGGGTTGGTTGACCAACTGGCTGAGATTAATGGAGTCACAGAAGCTTTTGAAGTCATCTGAAGCTGCATTTTGCCAGTCCCAGTTGAAATCACCAGCCAGTAGGAGTTCGTTATAATTTAATTTGGACAAGAGATGCTTTAAGGATGATAATGTCTCCTTGGGAGCCGATGGAGGCCTATAGCACCCAGCAACAGTTATAGAAAGTGATTTGGCAATTTCCACATTTAAAGCCAGAAACTCCATTTGTTTACAGATAGACTCAGACAAGACTATTGATGCATTTAATCTTGCTCTAACATAGATAGCTACACCCCCACCTTTGTTTGGCCGGTCTGTGCGATGAACATTGTATTCAGCTATGTTGATATTCTCATTAGTTATGGATTTAATCAGCCATGTTTCAGAAATGATTACGATGTCTGCAGCTGTTGATTTAATCCAGATTCTGACCATGTCTATATTTGGTAATAAGCTGCGCACGTTCAGATGAACAATTTTGAGACCAGACAATTGTTGGAAATCAGCAGGAGTTTGTGTACATTGCAGCTCAGGTCCAGGGTTTGGTTGCACATTTCCAGATAATAGTAAAAGTAAGACAATCATCAATCTGTGCTTCACTTGACATTTAGGGGTAGTCAGATTGTTGAATCCATGTGGTGAGTTTTGTGTAGTGAGAGAGTAAGATTGTGTAAAGCAAGAAAAGGTTTGAGTTTGGGTACTTGTCCAGGCAGGTTTGACCACAAGTTAAAGATCTGAGCAAAGTGAGTTGGTCTAGTTTCAGTATCCCCAGCTAAGTGGGAAATAGTGCCGCAATAATAAGTATCCCTCATTCTGAGCATATTAATATTCACCAAGGGGACACAACATGGTCCCAAGTCTAAAACAGCCAGGATAAACAATGAGGCTATGAAAAACATTATAATCTAGGGTGACCATATTTCCATTTCCAAAAAAGAGGACTGGGGATCTGTGCCTACCGATGACGTCACACTATGGCAACACCACACAAACCACGTTGGGACCCATTTTTTTCCCGGTGTTCTGTCAGAACACCTTAGCCTAGTGAACTAGACCAATTCTTGCTTTGCAGAGTTTGGTCTAGGCACGCTTCATTGGAACCCTTGCAGCCCAAACCACTGCTGTGTCTATCCAATCACAACTCGCTATAATTTTGGTTGGGCCAATCACAACGCTCTATATCATGGGCCAATCACAGAGCGGGAGTAGCCGATGACGTCAGCGCTGCGGGCCGCGAATGCCGCGAACCCAAGCAACATGGCAGCAAACTCGGAAAACACGTTGGTTTGAAACGGCTTTGTCATCAACATTGGATTATTTAGACTCCAACGTGCGTAAGTCTGTCTGATATTTTTTATTTTTATCAAACAAAGTAGTGCAATGTCCCAGTACACCTGATATTCGCGTGTTTTTCATACAAAAACGACAGAAATCATTGAAACTAGACGCTATTAAAGCCTCCCGCTTTTCCGTCGCCGTGATTACGTCATGTTGTTCGTCACTCTGATTGGTCCTAGCGCAATCCAATTGCGTGCTGACATTTTGAAAGACAACCGTAGATCCCGCCTCACGACTGAGAGCCGTCAGTGGTTCGTGGCCAGACTATATATTCACATATATAGGATGGCTTGCCAGGCTAAGAACACCTGGCTTAGAGGTAAAATATCAGATTCTGCCAACAAAATGGCTGTTTAAAACAATTCATATGTAAACCGAGGTGTTTTTGCAAATACTATAATTAATACTCCTGGGCAGGGTTTGAATTACTCAGAGGATTCTGGGGGAGCCCAGTGATGGGGGGGTCTGTTTGCCTTGGCCCCCAAAATGCCCTGATACGGCCCTGGATGTGGGACTGAATTTTGAAGGTGATCTGAATTGTATCAAATATATAAATATTACACGCTTATGAATTATTGCTTTATGAAGGTCAAAATGTGTAGTGGGATAAATCTACCAACATTTTCCTTTTCAAGAACTTTGTTTTGTTGTTTTTTATTTGAATATTTTCCTGTCCTGTCTGTCTCTGATCTTCCTCTCAATCCACCAGAATAAACAGTTTCCTGGCTTCCTCCTGATTCACCTCGAGTTGCTTTTGAACTAAACAGGTCAAATGAATCTACCGGCTGAAAAATAGTGGAGTGTGCGCTGCGCGGCCACGCGGGTGAGGTGAAATCACCAGCGCACGGGTGACGCTGCGGACACGAATAAAAGATACGATTAATAGACAGAAGTAAGACAGAAGATTATATGAACGACGGACATGAACGATCGCGTGTTAATTATATTTTTGGTGGCGCCACTTTGAGAACGTTACTGTGGCCGTACGCAGGACGCAGCTTCAACATTATCTGTCCTCTCCTAAAAGAATCCCCGGTGCGCTGAGAGACCATATAAATAATGTAATATAGGTAGAAACGGGATCTTTTTTCGGGCTTCCCTGGGTGTGTAAGTTGAGGGCTTCCAGCTCCCCCGTAATTCAAACCCGGCTCCTGGATGAAAACCCGGACATTTTCATCAATATAGGAAACCCCGCCGGACGCCCAGGACAGACGGTGAAAAGTGGACATGTCCGGGGAAAAGAGGACGTTTGGTCACCCTATTATAATCTTCATCTTACAAAACACAGGGTCAATAATGTTTTTGAGCAACAAATGAACAGGAATTAGTTCCCAGGGAGGTGTTGAAGGCTCTGTCAGTTTTGGGGGTTGCAAAAGGGCCGAGCTGGGTTTAGGTGTGAGATCCAGTAAGAGTCCTTTGTGTGATGAATCCTCTTCAGGTTTTACGTCCCCTCGAGGCAAACAATCTTCAGTCTTCTATCTTACAAAGCATGCTTGTGAGTGGTTCAGCAATTAATCCAGGTTACAGGACAGGTGTTGAAGGCTCTGTCTCCAGGAGGTGTTGTGTTTAGCAACTACTTGACAACAAGATAAGCCACGCAGCTAAGATCCAGGTACTAAAAACGGGCCCAGCCAGAAAGTCAAAGCAGAACCAGGTTTTGTGACTGCAGTCGGGCCAAGTAATGGAAGCCACAGGAGAACCAGGATCCAAGCAGGCACAGCAGACACAAGCCAACTTGACTGGACTAGCAATCCAGTCCGAAGATGATGGAAAGCCAGTTTAGGCTGTCAGAAACAGATAAAGCCAGGCAGAGACCAGCAGAATTCCAGGAAGGGTTAGACCGAAACCCGCAGGACCACAGCCAAAAATGGTGAAGGGCTCTTACCAGGCCAGTGAAGCTCTGAGCCACAGATAAAAGCAGGTCAGGTCAAGGCGAGAAGGATCCAGGCTGAATATGGTCGAAGATTGTGGGTTGCTGTAGTTTGTGAGAAGTTTTGGATCAGCTACTCCACACAGCATTCCCGTTGTTCTCTAGGAATGTGGTCAAACAGGATCTATCTCAGGTTACAGGCCGCAGTGTCTTCGCAGCAAGGTTGAGGTTGAGAAATAATCCAGGACCATCCGTCAAATTCCATTAGTCAAAAAACTTCCCAAAAATAATGAGAATGTTACTTATATCATCTGCTTCAAAGTTTACACAAAATTGAAAGAAAATATTAACTATAAGATCAGACAAAAATGTAAAACAGTCAGGAGCTGACAAACACACAACAGACTAGTAGGGCTGCCATCTTGGATTTCAATGCATATATATATATATATATATATATATATGTGTGTGTGTGTGTGTGTGTGTATAGCGAGTGAGCGAGTACACCACTATCTGTATCTGTTCAACCATCTAAATTATCTGTATCTGTACTCGGAGTGGGTGGGGCCTAAACCGGAAACGGGTGTGGTTTAACCGGAAGTGGGTGGGGCTTAACTCAGTACATTATTTTAAGGCTGAAATTGATATGGATTGATCACAAGTTGCTATATGTATTGTTTATTTGAAAACTATTTACAGATCAGCCTCAGAATTGAGTTTCAGTGTTTTTGATCACAATAGTAAAGGAACTAATACAGAACAAGTTTTTCAATAAACTCAGAACATGAATACTAAAGTGCATGAATGAATACAACTGAACTCATGCAGTAGGAAATATAAACTACTAGAATAAGACACAACTTTTTAATTTTAATTTTTTTATATTTTAGGCTCAAACTATTTTTTTCTAAAGTTCTTGGCATTTTTCCCCACACAAAGTTAAACAAAACAATGTTGAGGTGTGTGTGCGCATCTGTGTGTGTGTGAGAGAGAGGGAGGGAGGGAGGGAGAGAGAGAGAGAGAGAAAGAGAGAGAGAGGGGGGGGGGGACCGGAGAGAAGGACAGTGACCAATGCGATACGAGCCCTTTTCAGCTCTGTCTTGTCAAATGCAAACTGAAAAAGAGGCGAGCTGAAGAAGGGAGTACTATTTACTGAAGCAACATGACGAGAGGGCTGATATCTATATGGCTACGAGCACAGAGGCAGCAACAGTCACTGTCGTGTGTGAGCGGAGCACAGCTCCCTGCGCTGCAGAGATGGTTTTGTGTTTCGGGAGGGGCGAGCGCTCTGTGGGACTGGCCAATCACAGAGCGTAAAGACAGTCAGTTATCCAATGAGGATTCTCCTTCCACCCGAACACAGATAATCATGAATTTTACTCGGTTCATGCTCGTACTCGTCAAAGATGCATCATCCGTACTGGACACTCATCTGAAACGAGTATCCGGCTCATCCCTAATATATATATATTTATGTTAGGGATTTTCCCAATCAACCTACCCGGAACTGAGGAGATAAGAGAGAGACAATGAACCACACATGTAACCGTTTGCAAAGGGTGACAGACCAACTCAGGACAGAGTGTAGTCTGCCCCGAGCGGCTGCCAGCAGAGTTTATTTAAAGTATGTGATAAGGCAGTGGGTGTGTTTACATGATGTGTGTGTGTGTGTGTGTGTGTGTGTGTGTGCGTGTGTGTGTGCGTGTGTGTGTGTGTGAGAGAGAGAGATGAGGAGCAGAAATTCTATAACAAATTCTATAACAATATATATATGTAACAGACCCAAGCTTTGGGCCTGTAAAACAGATTAAATGTTCTTGTAGAACACAGGGAAATAATGAGACAGACAACCATGTGACGTTCCTCGATGCCTCACTTCTGCCATATTTAATCAAATCACATGCATTTTTCAAGATACTTCTGCCATATTGGAGAGAGAGGCCGGCTACCTGGCTATACTGTCTCATAGAGTAGCGTGCCCCCTTCTGGCCTGAGGGTGTAACTACAACTTACATAATGTTCACATAATGTTCCCCAAAGTCACTTTCCCAAACAAACACAAATTTTTTATGTGATTACACATCAGTGTGTCACACACTCCCTGACAAATAAAAATGGCTCCCGACATAAAAAACAACATTACCCAATATCAAACAGTCACCCTAGCATAGGGGTTTGATAGTTGTATGGCATAACTAGATAAGGCACATAAGGTGCAAACCCTGGAGTAAATGGCATAAAAGATGTTGGTGCCCATTGCTGGCATGAAATACCTGGTGCGGTTAATGCGGATACCACAGCCTGAGGCTGTAGTGAAGGTTCACCTAGTGACTGGTAAGTAAACATTTGTCTAGGTCTTCTCTCCCTGGCTGACCTTCTCAACTCAGTCTGTGGATCAACTACTGGTCTCTGGGGTGGTGTATGTCCTGGTGGAATGAACCACTCACCCCTTTCACTTTCTTGTTCAGGATGATCTGTCTGGGCCTGCACCAAAGGGACTGGGGGCCTCTGTGGCACAGGTGAACTCTCCCTTTCAACCTGGCCATACCCTCTTGGCACAACAGCTCTTTCATTGTCTCTAGCTGGTAAAGGGGAATGGTCTCTTGTGTCCCCAAACACTGGGCTTGTCGGAGTAGCGTCAGGCTGACTACGGTCCCTGTCCCCCCACACTTGTCCAGTCTCTCTGGGATATCTAAGCCAGTACCCTCCTGTATTCTCATCAGAGTCTGAATCACTGGAACTACTTTCCTGTCTATTTTGGTCACCTAACAAAGTCTTTTTCTGTCTCCTCACTCTCACGGTTGCTTGCTCAGGCCTTGGAGGTGGGGCTTCAACAGGGAGATCATTAACCAGCAATAGGAGGTTACGGTGCAAAACCCTGGTCTTACTCCCATCACTATTCTCAGGATAGACTGTATAAACTGGGTTTTCACCTACTTTCCCTTTAACCAAATGTTACAGCCCTTGGCTGTTTGTGTTTTTGTATGTGGATCACCTCTGGTTTCCTCCCTTCCTGTGTGTGTGAGAAGGCAAGCCACACCTGGTTCCTCTCCCCCGATTGGCTCTACCAGCTGTCCCAAGTTGTAATCAGGCTGGCTCTGCTACAAAAAGCCAGCCTGACTTCAGTTCAGGGGAGCAGCAGGGCAGAATGGTTCTCTGCAATGTTGTTTCCCCGGTGGCATTTTTGTTTCAGCTTTTGTTTGATTTGTCTTTGATTTGATTAACTTCATGTCTCTGCTTTGTTTTATTCCCTTTTAGATGATGACTCGGCTCATAAGGGAATCCACTTTTGATGGTTTCGGACGCCTCGTCGAAACCGGAGTAAGGTTAAATTAACCTGAGACCTTTAGTTGGATTTTGTGCAGGTCTCTAGTATAGTGGTTTTGTGTAGCAGAGACTAAGTGGAAGTAGTGTCGAGTAGAGTTTTGCCACCGGTTTGGTTTGTTATCTTCTGTCTGTTCAGTTCCATTTGTAAATAAATTCGTTTCAATGATTTTGCACCCGAGCATGTGTCCTAATTCTTGTTACCCAGGTCACCTGGACGACCTGGTCCGTAACACCAAATAAATGGTCTTCTCCCAGTAGGACCGTAACTTCCCTGGTCCCCCACGTTCACCACAGTTTCTCACGAGGACCCTATCTCCAGACTGTAATACTACACCCTTGAGCTTCATGTCATAGTAAGACTTGTTTCTGTTGCTGGACAGTCTACTTTTCTCATTGGCTATCCTATATGCTTCCGTCATCCTTTTTGCCCACTTCTGTATAGCTTTTGTGTGACACTATCTGTTTCTCCCCAATGAGACCAAATAGGATGTCTACAGGAAGATGTGGGTGGTGTCCAAACAGTAAAAAGTGGGGGGAAAACCCTGTGGATTCATGACGCGTACAATTGTAAGCGTGAATGATGTGCGGCAAATGGTCCTTCCAGTGTTCCTTCTCTTTGTCACCTAGTGTTCTTAACATCTGTAAAAGTGTCCTGTTAAACCTCTCAGCAGGGTTACCTTGAGGGTGATATGGTGATGTTCTTGAGTGCCCAGTACCTGATTTCTCCCTCAGAGTTTTAAAAAGTTCATTTTCAAACTCGCGGCCCTGGTCGTGATGGAGCCATGCTGGGTACCCAAAGCGTGGAATGAACTCCCCAAAGATCCGCTCGGCTGCAGTCTTCCCAGATTTGTTTTTGGTTGGGTACGCCTGGGCAAACCTGGTAAAGTGGTCTACGACAACGAGGATATATTCATATCCTCCTCGACTGGGTTCCAGGTGAAGATAATCGATGCAGACCAAGTCCAAAGGTGAGCTGGATGTGATGGTGCCCATTGGAGCACGCACTTGAGTTGTAGGATTCTTTTGGATTATACATGGACATTTTCTGGTAACATAGTCCTCTATGTCCCTTTTCATGTATGGCCAGTAGAATCTTTCCCTCGCCAGTGCTAGTACTCTTTCTGCGCCGATATGTCCCATGTTGTCATGTAGGTGTTTTAACACAGTCTCTTTATACTTGGCAGGGAGGATTAGTTGACGTCTCTCATTTGTCAGTCGGTACATTAATCCATTCTCAAAGTGCAGTTTGTTCCATTCCTGCAACATCTTTCTTGTTGTTTTACTCACTGTGTTTCGGACATCATTTGTTAAAACTGTCATTTTCTCCTTCAGTTTTATGATTTCACCGACCATTTCATCTTCCCTTTGTGCTTTAGCAAGCTCATCTTGGTTCATTGTGGGAACAAGGGACTGTGGTTCTTGAGTTGCACTTGCAGCAAAGGCTAGGGCAGCAACCCACGCAACATCACTTTGTTTAGCCGCTCTAGCTCCATTCCAGGTTGCTTGAATCACTGCAGGTGATAGCTCTTCCGTGCACTCGTCTACATACGTGTTGATGTCAAGCGGCAGGCGAGACAGTGTGTCAGCGTCAATGTTGGTCCTGCCAGGTCTGTACTTGATTTCAAAGCAAAAATCTGACAGTTCCCCGACCCAGCGATGTCCCACAGCATTGAGCTTAGCCGTGCTCATTACATAAGTCAATGGATTGTTATCCGTATATATCGTAAAATGTGGAGCGTAATACAAGTAGTCTCTAAAACGCTCGCACACTGCCCATTTGAGTGCAAGGAATTCCAGCTTGCCACTATAGAGACGATAGTTCTTCTCAGCTGGTGACAGTGTCCTGGATCCATACCCTATCACCCTTAACTTTCCGTCCTGACGCTGGTAGAGAACAGCACCAAGGCCTTGTTCTGAGGCATCCGTGTGGAGGCAAAAAGGTGTGTTGAAGTCAGGGTAGGCCAGAACTGGAGGGCTTGTGAGCATGTCAATCAACTGTTCAAGTACTTGCTGATGTTCAGTCGTCCACTCCACAAAGGCTTTGGATGACAACTGGCAACCTTTACTCTTTGGCTGGTGAGGCAGCTGGGCTGACGTGCCAGGTTTGACTTTTAATAACTCATAAATAGGCTTTGCCATACGTGAAAAGTCTTGTATGTAGCTTCGGTAGTAACTCAGAAAGCCAAGTAGTCGTCTTACATCACCAACGGTCTGGGGTGTCTTTGTTTTTAGAGATTAGACTGCCTCCAAGTCCTTTGGGTCAATTCTCACACCCTCTTCAGATACCAGACGACCTACGTATCTGACTTCTCTGCAAAACAGTTCGCATTTTTCTGGTCTTAACTTAACACCATGTCTCTGGAGAGCTCTCAAAACTTCCCTGACACCCTCGACATGCTCTTTAAATGTTGGGGCATAGCACAATATGTCGTCCAAGTATGGGATACAGCAACTGTCTCTGAGTGAACCCAACATCTCCCCCATACTCCTCTGAAAAGCAGCGGGTGCATTTGAGAGGCCAAAGGGTATCCGTACCCACTCGTGTAACCCCCAGGGGGTGACAAAGGCTGTGAGATGACGTGAGCCCTCTGCCATGAATCCCTGGTGGTACACCTTCCCTTGATCGAGAATACTGAACCACGAATTACCCCCCAGGGTGTCGGTTAGGTCTTGGATCCGGGGGAGAGGTTGCTTGTCAGGGATTGTTTTCTGGTTCAACAAGCGATAGTCTATACAGAGACGCAATGAGCCATCCTTCTTGCGGACGCACACTACAGGCGCTGCATATGGTGATCTAGATTTGACAATCCACCCTTTTGCCAGGAGGTCCTGTATGTATTGTTTCACTTCAGAAAACAGAGGCTTTGGGACAGAGGAGTAGGCCCTTTGTACAGGAATGTCATCTCTGAGGTTGAGTGACATCTGTAAGCTGGGGATACAGCCGATATCATTAGTATCTTTTGCAAAGGCTGCTGACTCCTCATACAACATCTTTTCTACAACCTCTTGCTGCTGTTTTTCAAGATGGCTCAAATCTACTGGTGGCTGCCAAAAAGTTTGCGGGGGGTTTGTTTCAGCTTGAGCAACAGCAACAGTAGCTGCTTTAGTGTCTCTTTCCATAGGTGAGTCTGTCTCTATCCCTTTCTTAATTGGCTGGATGCTACCAATAGCTGTCCTTCTTGTTACCACAATGTCATGTCTGGTGTGATTTTCTAACGGCACAGTTACATAAGGTACTTTGCCAGGATGGACCTCTAGCAGCCCTTCCCCTAGCCCAGGGGTCGGCAACCCAAAATGTTCAAAGAGCCATATTGGACCAAAAAAACAAAAAACAAATCTGTCTGGAGCCGCAAAAAATGAAAAGCCTTATATAAGCCTTATATGAAGGCAACACAGGTTGTAAGTGTACATTAGCTATATTAGCCTATTATCAAAATGACTAAGTAGGCTACAAATACATAATGAGCATTCATGATTAAATGTTTATTTCCTGCAGCATCCTGGAGAGAACAACACACCACGTGACTCTGCTGTAGATATTTGGTGCTTTACGTTTAACTTCCATTACAATATTAATCAGTGGGATTAATTTGATCATTTCTTCTTGAGCCCATCACAGCTCACATACCTGCATAACAGCGCTGTCTGTTTGATATCGATCACATCACACGACTCATCACAGGTAGTTGAGTACGCTGGAGCTGAATTAATGTCTTTGATTTGCTGATTGGTGACGTCGCCTGTCGTTTTAATGGTCCTTGTCTTTGTGGAGAGAGGAATGTCTTTAATTTTCTGGATTATCTCGGTTTTGTTTTTGAAGTCTGAAATAGGTGCTGATGAATGAATCCTTCATGTAATCACCATCCGTGAACAGTTTTCCACGCTTTTATCTCTCAGGTTGCAACAAAACTTGCAGCAGTAGTGGAGTTTGGAGATGGAATCCACTTCTTAAATCTACTTTTATAACCTGACACACGGGAGGCGACATGCGGCAAAAGCCAGCGGCGCCTCTGTTCCAGCAGGGTGAATAGCGAGTATTCCGTTGTTTTGATTGGCCGTCAGATTGGAGGAAATTTTGGGTTATTAAAGCAGTTCAGAGTTGAAACAGCGGTAGATGTGAAGTCTCACAATGTTTTGCTGGAGTTAAGTGAAGTCTTGTAAAGCTCTGGGACATCAGACACGGCAAATATTAACTTTTCCTCCATGTTTACCCGGAGATGTACTGAGAAGCATCTTGTCCCCTCATTGGTCAGTCAGTGAAACCTCTGCTGATTTGGTCCTTGTCCGAGCGACAGCGGTGAAAAGTTGAAGTTTTTCCAGGTAATCCTTCCGCGTCGACAATGAAAGCAAATAATCTGGTCCATTCTTCCTTGAATCCTCTGTTCTCATCAGCTATCTTTCTCTTTTTCCCTTTGGGATCCACGACCCTGACACACCCGCTGGTTTGTTTACATCCATCTGCCTGGCACGGTGCCGCCATATGAGTGCCGCACTGAAACGTGTGTCGCAGGCTATGACGCAAATTTTCGTTGACAGAAATGTTAAAATTTAATATTTATTATGTGCATTTTTACAGCATTGGAAAATGTTAAGAATGTTTGTCCTCCTACAGAAACGATAATAAAACAAAAAATATATCCCCCATCCATTTTCATACTCATGTGGGGACATTTGTAAAGAAGCTCCAGGGAGCCACTAGGGGTCGCTAAAAGAGCCGCATGCAGCTCCAGAGCCGCATGTTCCCGACCCCTGCCCTAGCCCTAGTTGCTGTAACTGGGTACACCTCTCTTCAGGCTCAAACAAAACCAAAGTCTCACTTGGATCGAGCTGAGGGGGAATTTTACACTTTACCCATGTAGTGCTACCTGCCGGGATTATCGTCTCTTTGTAGCTCACTCTTAAACGTCCCTGAGCTGTGTTCTCTTGATGGGTCTGTATGAAGGACACTATTCCCTGCGCTTCATCTACTGGAATAGACAGGGCACCCCCAAGTAGCTTAGCTAAGTTAGCAGCAGCCTGCCCTGGACTTCCCTTAATTAAGACTTCCACAACATTAAAGCCTATAAGTGGTGTGTCTAACGGTACTGAGCTGATTAGAAAAGGCACGTTCATAGAAAGCTCTGGATCTTCGTTGCCAGGCAGGTTCACAGTTAATATTACCCACCCATCAAACGGGAGACGTTCCCCATTGACTGCATACATCTTGGGCACCTGTCCATAGTCACTTAACTCTATGAGCTCTGATATTGGGTGGACCTTAACATCTGGAATGTATTTATTCCTCCAAACCCTGTCTATCAAACTAACCTGAGCACCAGTATCTACAAGCGCAGTCACAGTTAAACCATTAAGGAGACATTTGGTTGTTGCTTTGTTTCCTATTAGTCTAACTATGGACTCGTTGTGGCTTGCTGTGTATTTGGGTGACTCACTTCTGTTCTCTTTAAGTTTCTGTCTGTTGGCTTTAGCCTGGCTCACTTTTGCCCTGTTACAATATGCCGCCTCTCTGTCCAAGTGGGACTCAGGGGTGGTCCCGGTTACCGCTGGTCCCTCGCTCTGAGGCAACTGGTTCCCATTTCCCTGCTGTTTTGGGTGCTTCAAGCAGCCAATTGCTCTGTGGCCTTCCTCACCACATGAGAAGCAGTGGTGGCAGCTTTTAGAACCTAGCTGTACACACGTAGGACATGCATACAGTCTCTCAGTTTTAGTTGTGGGTAATCTCGGTGTACTATAGTTGGAATACTCTTTTTGCACTTTCTCTGCCAGTGAATCTACTACTTTAGTGAGTGCATCAATCTTCTCTGCTAGTTGCTGTACTGTATCAACTTTTTGTTTTTTTTCAGTAATCTCTTTTTTTTCCTGTTTTGCTTTTCCTTCATCCACATGGGTGGCATGAGCACTGACCTGTTTAGTTCGTGGGGTGTGTCCTAATCTACGAGAACGCTCAGATTCCTCACTGGTCACTTTCATTACATGTTTCAAAATCTTCTCATCTGTAACCAACTGATCTGAAAGCAGAGGTTTAAGCTCTCTCCTAATGTCATTGTCCTTGTGTCCTATTCCCTGATAGACCGTATGTAGGAAGACACCCTAAACTGTTTCTGGGGTGTACTTAATCTCAGATTCAGACTTTTTGGACTCAAAAATAATTCTTTGTTTCAACCCAATCACACGGTAAAGGAACTGTTGTGTTGTCTCATTTTCTTTCTGTTTTGCACAGATCAACTCTTGAAACAACTCTGTGCTGTTCTTTTCTCCCAGATGTGACTGCAGGAATCCTTTTAACTCAACAACCGTCATGTCGTCTTTTAGAGCCCGACCGATATATCGGCCGGCCGATATATCGGGCCGATATTTTCATTTTTTTCCTTTATCGGCCATCGGCCGAATTTTTTGAATAGAAGACGATAAAAAAAAATCAGGCATCTGTTTGGCCACCTGCCGTCACTACCCGGAGGACCCCCACACGCCGCCGGCCAGTCCACTCAGCAGCGCTGTGCTGCTCCAGATGACATGTTGAAATAAACGGTAAGATTTCTTTCCTCATCTTTACAAGAAAGAACATGGAATGTTGATTTAGCCTTTAAAATGTATTTATCGAGTGGTAACCAAACTCGTCACGTAACGCGTTCAGTATTCTAGTACTTGGCTTGAAACATGTCAGCTTCAGATGCTACTTACTTTAGCACTCCGCTCAGCAGCAAAGGCAAGCGCCAACGTGATTAAATCTGGTGGTACCGCGGGCCTGTTCAAACCCGGTTCTTTGATTAACAAGCATCCACTGAGCATCTTAATTAAAGTGCTGCTGCTCATGGCAAACGCTGGTCCAGCTGACAGCGACCGCTCACGAGCCGCTGGAGCGAGCGGCCCTCTCACGCGTTAACCTCGGCGTTAGCATAGCAACTGACTAGTTTTAATTAGCACCAACAAGATATCGCACAGCCTAAAGTATGAAAGCTATAAATTTGCAAAGGTTGTGTGACTAGAGATTTTGTTCTGCGAGACTTAGTCCTTTTTGACCGTCTCACACAAGCTTGTGAAAACGCAGCTATTCGTAGTAAGGTACCATTCTCCGCAGCAACACTGGTAGTAGCATATGCTAAACCATCATGAGTCCGTTCCTCGGTGATTGTGGCGTTGTTTATAAACTACGATTCAACGCTCAATAGAGTCCCTGTAGGATGGGTGCGGAATTCGGTAGGTTTTAAGACCGAATTGATTATTGTTTTTTATTTTGTACACCTAAAAAAATGGAATCTGTTTTTTCTACTGTTCTTCTGAAACAGTTTGCACGTTACTGTTTTTAGTTTTGATATGGTCTTTTATTTAAAGTTCAATAAATATTAAAACAAAGATTTAGACTTATTTAATTTATATTGCACACAGTGAGTGTTCAATTGTCTTTCACAATCAGTGCGCTGCTAAACTAAACTGTATTAAAGGGCCATGATTGTATTATTTTGTTTTTGTATTAGTAATGGCACAACCTGTTGCAAGTTTCATCCTTAACATTTGCTTTTATTTATTGCAGGCAATGTCTGCGCAGAAAAAAAATCCAATATGGGACCATTTCACCCAGTCAATGAATGGAAAAGCCAAGTGCAACATTTGCAACAGCATTGTAAGCATGGGAGCAAATGTTGCGAAAAAGATGAACACATCAAACATGTGGAGTCATTTAAAGAGTCACCACCTCCAGTCATACAATGAGGCTAAAAAGAAAAAGGATGAAATGGCCAAATCAGCATTACCCCCAAACCAGCCTACACTGACTCAAGCAATGGATGCCCATAGAAAATGGGAGAACAACGATCCACGATCTAAGGTGTATGACAAACTGATAACGGAAATGATTGCCACAGACAATCAACCATTTTCCATGGTGGCTGATCCAGGATTTCAAAGACTTATGATGCATGCCGAGCCCCGTTATAACCTTAAGTCAGATAAATACTATCGAACAGATATCTTGGATGATATTTATCACAAAGTTTCACAACACATTCAATCCCTCGTCTCCTCTGAAGACAAGGAGCAGTTTCTGTCTTTCACAACAGACTGCTGGTCAGGGGACACAGAATCATTAATGAGCCTTACATGTCACTTTATTGATAAAGAATGGAAAAGGAATCGGATTGTTCTAAATGTTAAAGCAATGACAGGATCGCACACAGGAGAATACATCTGTGAGATGTTTTTAAAAATGCTTCAGCAATGGCACATAAATGTTGAACAAGTTTTTCTTGTGTTGAGAGACAGTGGGGCCAACATGGTAAAGGGGCTGAAGCTTGCAGAGATTACAGATCTAAGTTGCTCAGCTCACACACTGCAGCTTGTGATAAATGAAGGGCTTAACAGTCAGCGCGCTATTGTGGACATTATAGCAAAGTTGAAGCATTGTGCTACACATTTCAACCACTCCATCTTGGCAAAACAGCGGCTGCATACAATTCAGACTGATCTGGGCCTACCACTCCACAGCATATTGCAAGATGTTTCAACACGCTGGAACTCAACCCTGCATATGCTGCAGCGGATGCTTGAGCAAAAACGAGCACTTAATGTGTATGGTGGCGAATATGGCAAGTTCACCACTCTCAGTGCTGACCAGTGGGAATTGGTTTCAAATATTATTGACACACTGGCACCATTTGAAGAGGTGACCCTGGAGATGAGCGACTCCGATGCCTCCATATCCTGCATCATCCCAAGCATTGCTGTGCTAAAGATGATTCTTCAGGCTGAAGGTCCTGCCACAAGAGGTATTAAAACAATGCGTGAAACAATGCTCAAAAGCCTGGACAAGAGATACTCTAAAATAGAGGAATCAAAGATTCTGGTGCTTTCTACTCTGCTGGATCCGAGATACAAATCCAACGCTCTTACAGCAGCACCGGCCATCCTAGAGAGGTGGATACAGGAGGAGCACTCCTTGGGGGCTACTGGAAATCCTGATCAACAAGCATCCTCGGACAAGGGTAAGTACTATGTTATCTGAAAATATAATGTCAGTAAATGTATAATCGTCTGTTTTCTCTTATGCTTAAAATTTATAACAAACTGAAACACATCTATGTGCGCAGGTGATGCACCAGAGCCCAAGCGAAGAAGAGAGGATGAGGAGGAAGACAGACCAAGGCCTGGACTACTGGAACAAATGTATGCCAACATCCTGCAAAAAAAATCCTCAGAGGAAACTGCACGAGAAGACATATCATCCCAGCTGGAGCAGTACCTGCGTGAGCCCTTGATTGATAGAAAGACTGGGAACCCCTTGGAATGGTGGCAACATAACGGCACCCGTTTCAATTTACTTGCTCCGATTGCTCGGAAGTTTCTCTCTGCACCCCCTTCCTCTGTTCCCAGCGAGCGAGTTTTTAGTGAAGTAGGGAACATCTATACCAAGAAAAGAAACAGTCTCAGTGGGGAAAATGCAGAAAAACTCTGTTTTTTGTACCACAATCTACCTATTTTGAAATGGGAGTATTAAAGTAAGCTTAATACTCTGCAAACAAAACATTGTTTGCATGCACAGCTACTTTGGGAAAAAAAGGCATAGTGAACACACTGCAAATGGTGTATCTTGAAGGTTTACATATTTATTTTTTACATTTTTTATGTTGGTTTACAGAAAACTGAACAACATCAGTTTTATTTTAAGCGTTGAAAATGCTTAGTTTCACAGTGACTATTGTTGATGCCTTTTTCACAATTTACACCTGGGGATATTTCACTCATAAGTACTGTTTTGTCTGTTAGAATTCCCAGAGTTAGATAAGTGAGAAAAAGGATTTTGTAACATGGTTACTGGTTAGTCATTCTCCTGATTTGGAAGAAGTAAGTTTTGCTTTAGCTTAGCATAATTTTTTTTTCTCACTTATCTAACTTTGGGAATTCTAAAAGACAAAACAGTACTTAGTGGAATATCCCTTGAAGTTTAGTGTTTAATCTTTGCACTATTTATTTTAGATTTTATTTCTTACTACAATGTGGTAGTGGGTTAGGTTTTACTTTGTGATTTTTATTTTACTTGAAGATTCTACCTAGCCCAGCCACTATATTGCAACCAGCAGTATTTGCACCTTTATTCTGTGTACTGTTTGATTTTTTAAAATTTTGTACACTTAAAAAAAACTTGAATCTGTTTTTTTCTACTGTTCTTCTGAAACAGTTTGCACATTACTGTTTTTATTTTTTATATGGTCTTTTATTTAAAGTTCAATAAATATTAAAACAAAGATTTATTGACTTATTTAATTTATATTGCATACAGTAAGTGTTCAATTGTCTTTCACAATCAGTGCGCTGCTAAAATCTAGATATATCAGCCTTGGACATCGACCTTAATAATCGGCTTCAGATATCGGCCATCGGCTTTTTTTTTTTTTTTTAATCGGTATCGGCATCGGCCTTACAAAAAGCCATATCGGTCGGGCTCTATCGTCTTTATTAACTAACATGTCCTTAAAAACCCCTGGTTTAATGATCTTCAACACACCCCTAACAATCTCAGAGTCAGTGAAATTGTCCTTTACACCCTCCTCTATCTGCCTACACACACTGTTGTAGCTGATATCTGACATGTGGTCCCCTACTTGACCTCCCTGAACCTTAAACTCACGTCTTTGTAGGTAAGGTAGGTCTTTGAGGGAAACCACCGGGCTTGGAGGGGGTCCAACATTACCTTGTGGGGTGTGATGGTTTTGGACTTGTAGTGTAGGAGTTTTCACCAACTCTTGTAATGTCTTGCTAACCCTCTCATAATCTGAAACGATTTTAAGGATTTCCTCTTGTGAGAGGTTAGGGCTAACGTGACTATTGTCCATTAACGTTTGAGCGGCATTGGAGAAGGGAAGGGGTGGTGCATCTTCTGAGGTCATTGTTTCCACATTTATGTCCACAGCGCGGGTCTGACTGCTCGTGGGATGTAGAAGGTCATCTACTCTATCCTTTAGCGCTAACAACTCCCCCATCCCGCTGTCCTCTGCCTCCAGCATTACCTCACTGTACATGAAAGAGTTGATGTACTCGAAACTTCCTTCTGCGTCCTCACTTGACAGCTTTGCAAGATCCTTGCCTGGTACTGAACCAACACTTGAAGCAATTTGGAAGAGTTGATCTGACGTCAGTGCAAACAGGCCCTTCCTGATGTCCCACACCAGGTCCTTCCTTTCACTGCAAGCCATGATGTCCTCCTTATTGTTCTGCAATGAGTGCTTTCCAACTGGATCTCCTCCTGTGGTGAGTAGCAGCTTTTTCGCTTTACATCCGCTCTCCTTGGATGATCAGCTCTGCAGTTCTTATAGATGTGTGAGGATCAGTTCCATTAGTGAAGAAGAACCGATTCCCGTACGGGCCACCAAGAATCTGTAACAGACCCAAGCTTTGGGCCTGTAAAACAGACTAAATGTTCCCAAAATGGCGGCCGCAGCATCGCCCTGACTAACTTTCTCAGTCTTTTAGCCTTACAAAACACAACAAATTACAGAGCTCACCAACTGATTTATACATCCACATCTAGCTGTGTTTCTTACAAGTATTTTACAACCCCTTTTATGTAGTTTCTACCGAGTTACTGACCTGCAGAACACAGGGAAATAATGAGACAGACGACCATGTGACGTTCCTCGATGCCTCGCTTCTGCCATATTGGAGAGAGAGGCCGGCTACCTGGCTATACTGTCTCATAGAGTAGCGCGCCCCCTTCTGGCCTGAGGGTGTAACTACAACTTACATAATGTTCACATAATGTTCCCCAAAGTCACTTTCCCAAACAAACACAATTTTTTTATGTGATTACACATCAGTGTGTCACATATTTATATTATTATTATTATATTTTATTGTGTCTCTAGTTTTACCATATTAGTTTATTTGTATAGAACATTTACACTCAGCATGAGAGCTGACCAAAGTGCTTCCCATGAAGTACATTGCAACACAAAATAAAAACTGATTGACAAACAAAAGATCACAAGTGTAGCGTGAGGGCTATTGCCACATATTTAAAGATGGATCAATAAAATGTAATAATTCATATAAATATGAATTATTAATCTTAATGATCTTTGAATGTTAATTTAACATTAATCTAGGTTCTTTTACCTGTAAGTAATTCGCACACTTCAGAATAATTCAGACAGAATCAAGAAAATAGTTATAAAAATAAATTTAATACTATATTTCTAAATAATGATTATTCAAACAGTATGACTATACATTGAGGTTATATTTGTAAAAGTCTTTCACGAGTCAGGAAAGGTGAACTTTATTCGAGAAAGAGATAGGAAAGGTCTTTGCAGAATCCTTGAGTTTCTTCCTCGAGTCGTGATGTCACCTGCTGGATAAGCTAGCGGCACTTAGACCAAACTAAGAAGCACATGACTCTGAACAAATATCAGAGTCTCTTCTGCAGCCTTGGAGTGGTCTGTAAGTTAAAGTGTTACACAGTTCATTTAGGAGAAAAACCATGGATTGATGTCACTACACAAGATAAAATCAAATACTAGATATAGTAGTAGTAGCAGACTTTTATTGCAGACTCGTGGTCCAAGGAATACATAAAAGGAAAAAAAAATAAATAAAAATGACATTAAATACAAAGAGACGTTAAAAGACCCTTATCCTACAGAAGACAGTCATACCAGTGCTTCCATAGTTTAGAGGTGTAGCGTACAGCACTATATCTCGTGTTAGTCAGTGTTAGGATTACACTGTTCTCTGACATATTATACATAAAATTTCTTAAAACAGCTTTCAATGTGCTGACCCCAGCAGATACAAACAATTCACTGGCACTGGTCCATCTGGGCTTTTATAACAAGAGTCTTAGTGCATCATTGTAAGCCACCTGCAGTCTCTGAATACTGACTGTTTTGTAGTTCCACCATAAGTGTACTGTTTACAGTGAGGTACAGTATGCTCTAAACAAGCTCAGTTTGACTTCAGCAGAGCAATAACCAAATTTCCAACACAGTGTGTTTGCTTGTGCATATAACATTCGGCTTTGACGATAAATGTCATCATCTGACAGACTGTCTGTCAACGCATAAACCAGATATTTCACTTCACGTGACAAACTTAATATAGAGCCGGACAACTTGAAGTCAGGAAATCTGATACATTTGTCCTCTTTTGTTCGACAGATCATGATTACACTTTTAGCAGGATTAAATTTTACATCATGCTGCTCACCAAACACAGAACACACACTAAGAAGCTCCTGAAGACCAGCTGAACTTGGGCTAAACACCACTATGTCATCAGCATACATCAGATGATTTACTACTGTACTTCCAGCCATACAGCCAGTTCTACACTGGATTAACTGCTTAGAGAGGTCATTCATATAAAAATTAAACAATACTGGTGCTAAAATGCTGCCTTGTCTGACTCCGTTACAGACCTGAAAAGGTGCAGACACACAGTTGGCCCACTTGACCTGCATGGTCTTTTTGCATACCAATACGACAAACATCTAACAATGTACTTAGGCACACCAGCTTTGCACTGGTTTATAAAATAGTTTTCTGTGGTTTACACAAAAAACACATAAAAACAGTTGAGTTTTTGCCTTTATAGTTACTCAATAGTTCCTTTAAAGCATATATGCACATATCAGTGCCATGTTTAGGCTTAAATCCAAACTGATTGTCAGTGCACACTATCAATTTGTCCAACCTTGTCAGCAAAATGTGTTCAACAACTTTGGAGAGTATGCTTGCAAGAGCAATGGGCCTGTAATTATCTAGGCTGCCTACTTTCCCTGATTAGTCCTTCATCACAGGAACCAAAAGAACATTCATCATGGAATCTGGAATAAAACCATGAACCATAAAAGCAGTAAAGCATAAAGCAAGAAGAGGTGCTAACCTCACGCTTGCAAATTTGAGATGTTCAGCAGAGATAAGATCCAGTTCTGTAGTCTTACCTACAGACAGATTTTTAATTGCTTGACGAACCTCTTGAGTTTCAATAGTATTGACATCGACATTATCAACCTGGAAAGGTTCACTCTGCACACAAGTAAACAGTTGACTGTAATGCTGTTGCCAGAGCTCTGTGATCTTATCTGACACCACCTACTACATATAATATAGATTATATAGATATAATCACAGACATGATCATAAAATCATAAAGTCACAGACCAAAGGCCAAATCATAAAAATGAGCTTTTAAACGAGACTTAAAAGAGGTAAGAGATGGAAGTTTTATTGCGTTTTATTAGCATGGTGATCTTATGTTTCTCTCTCTGGAGTGATAATAACTACATTGTAGCCACAGCTGCACTGTGACACGAACACCAGCGCCCGCGGTCCTTCCAACCACCTTTAGCAAGCGACAAGCGTGAAGTGTCTTGCCTATGGACACAACTGACATGGATGGAGCCTGGGTGAACTTCTAATATCTGTGCCACCATCACACCAAATAGTAAAGGTTACAACTGTGATTATCAACTTTACAACCTGCTTGTAGTAATATCCAGGTAGGAGCTTATTGTTGTTCCTTTAACAAGTTCTAAGTAAAGCTCACGCCATCATTTATTCTGGGAACAGGTTACTAATTAAACCCCATACCTGAAATCCAGATAAACAACTGATTGTATTCGAGCCCATAAGCTGTAGTTTTGTTTTTGCTTCTCTTTAAAAACACCACAAATACCAGAAATACATCTTAGGTTAAACTTTCATCTAAATCAAGAGGTATAAATGGTAACAATCGTAAGTTTTAGTTGCAATGCTGTATAATGTATGTTTACCTTTTCATTGCTTCTTTTACAATACAGTCTGTGTGGTTTTTACTCACTATACCACATTTGTCTATTACTCTGTAAAAATATTTTTTGAAAGACATGAAGTGTTTTTATGAGTTTTTGATGTGATTTTTGTGCTGAATATTTGCACTTTTTAAATGTTTTTTATCAGTCAATTTAGTTGTGTGTTTTACTTTTTAAGTTTGTGATTTTAATTAAGTACAGTGAGCTCCCAGAATGCATTTGCTCACTTTAGGTTGTATTCCATTGTTTTTTTAAATAACAACTTATACCACATGAGAATGTCAAAACCTGTTGAGTTTGATAAACTATTTTGTTCACGTGAAGTCAACTTTTTTATTTCATTCATGTAAAATATTTTAGTTCATTTTTATTGTTGTGACAGTTTGCCAAGTCAAATCAAATCAAATTTTGAGCAGCTTTGATAAAAAAGGGAGTTCCAAGATGGGCCTGTAATTAGTAGTGCTGCCACGATTAGTCGACGCGTCACGACGTTGACAAACAAAATAGTCGACAATAAATGTAATAGTCGACGCGTTGTTTATTTTATGAGCATTTTTTTAACCTTGCCTGCTGTGGCGCCGTCTGCTGCTTGCGCATGCGCAGTAGTGGCCATCCGGGTCAGTGGCTGTGTCCAAATCCAGGGATTGCATACTCATATGCATATGCATACTCACCCGTCCTCATTGGTCTCAGGAGAACGTGTTCTTCCGTGACCGCTTAGACCGGATGTTAACAGCTGTGAATGTGGACATTCTAGCCTTAAATAAAAGTCCCGCCCCTACTCCAGTCACCAAGCAAATGCTTTAATAAAATCTATTACAAAATATGGATCCACGATGCTGGATTATTCAGGGTTAATTGTATCATTTATTTTATGATTTATGAATTACCAATTTTATGAACTGTAATTAAGAACAAGAATACAAAAACACATTACAGGCCTAATGAGAATGGGAAAAGCCTAAAAACACAACCACTTCAGGCTTTTACTTTTTGTACAGTCAGATTTGAATAAACTAGTGGAACTGTTGCTCTACTGCTGCGTCTCCCGCTTATACAGAAATCAATCCCGCAGTGCATCACGGGAATTATAGAGGTGAGGAGACAACGGAGACTACACCGCACCCGTTCTCAAAATCGGGGAAAAGAAGAACGCATTTCAAGACCACATTCTGAGCATACATCGGCTGGCACACTGCTGCCAACCACCTAACATTCTCCCTCTCCTGATATTACATCTTACTTTCTTTAACATAGAATGTGCTACTATTAGTTCACCTATTGAATTAATTATAGATTCACTCAGATAAAGACAATAAAGTTTCTCTTACTCTTACTAAATAGAACTTCTACTAAGAAATCACAGTGTAGCCATAGAAACACTACTTGATATATGTGGTGTATGTGTGTGTGTGTGTGTGTGTGTGTGTGTGTGTGTGTGTGTGTGTGTGTGGGTGTGGGGTGTGCCTGCTCTGTCTTCTCAATCCCCAGTGAGCCGTAGCGGATGGCTGCTCATACTGAGCCAGGATCCTCTGGAGGTTTCTTCCTGTTAAAAGGGAGTTTTCCTTCCCACTGTCGCTAAATGCTTGCTTAGTATGAGGATTGTACCAACACAATGACACTAGTCAGTGTCTTGATGCAATCTGCTGGGTCCCTTATATAGGAAACTTTTTTACTGATTGGCTTATGAACTGAACTGTATTGGAATGTTTACTTTGTGAAGTGCCTTGAGACGACTCTTGTCGTGATTTGGCGCTATAGAAATAAACTGAATTGAATTGAATTACTTGGAATTCGGACGGTCTCAGTCGCGGCGCTGTGACGTCACTGGTCTTAAAATTCGAACTCATGAGCACGCAACCCCTGGATTTGGACACAGCCAGTCGCTGCTTTCTCTTTGAGGTACATGCGCACTGCGCAGTAGTGGCGGAGAAAGAAAAACACGTGAGTCGGCAACTTAGCTCAAAGGTTTGGGAGCATTTTACAAAGACAAAAGAGAGGCACAGTGCAAAATCTGCAAAGTGAAACTCTCCTTTCACGAGAGCACGTCGGCGATGCACGAACACCTTAAAAGGAAACACGTCGTGGCGGAGAACGAAGAGGGACCGTTGCCTCTGCAAGTGAATTACCTCTCGTTAGCTCAGCTGCTAACATGCTAACATCAGCTGTAGCAACAACTGGAGTAATGGCGGTGTCATTACCTTTAGCTCACGTATGTCACGTATTTGCTCTAACATTACAAACGCTAATTATTTATTGTGTCCCGCTACGTTACAGTGTTAAAAAGCGCTCCTCTTCAATGGACGAGTTTGTTACAAAGCCGGCTAAATCTGTCCTGTGTCTCCCTGCCATCGGAGCTGACCTTCTCTGCAGCTGGGAACATCTGATCTCAAAAGAGAGGAAGCCTTTCTCCAGAATATGTCAAAATGATAACTTTCCTGACTGAACAAGAGCCTTGTGTAGATTAAATGTACCTTATTTTAGCTGGATAAATCTGTGAGCACAAGTGATTTTTGTGGACAATTTACTTTTGGTTTTAGGTGCCTACCTCCATTTGACTGTGTAGCATTTGTGTTTACAGTTTACAAAGTTCATTAAAAGTTGTTTAATAAGCTATCATCTTGTCTTTTTAGATGGCACATAACTGATCACACTTCAAACTAGATGCTAATGATGAGTACATTAGAAGATAAGAAGAATTTTTTATATAGCACCTCTCAAGATAAAAATCACGAGGCGCTTCACAATAACAAAAAATTAAAAATAAAAAACTAAAGAAATTAAAAATTAAAATTATTTATAATTTTTATTTAATTATTAGAGCATCCTGGTGCAATAAGCTATACTTTATGCATGACACTATTAGTCGACTAGTCGCCAAAAAAACTGACGATTAGTCTACTACTAAATTAGTCGTTTGTGGCAGCCCTAATAATTAGCCAAAATTGAAATATAGTTAAACAGGCTAAAATACACAAAATGCAGCTAAAACCTAAACTAAAAAGTTGAGTCAGCTAAAAGCTATACTAAAAAGGTGAGTCTTGAGCCTGGCCATAAAAACATGAACGTTCTCTGCGGTACCGAGGTCCTCTGGCAGACTGATCCAGAGGTGAGGGCCATAAAACTGGAAGGATGCCTCACCTTGAGCATGTGTCATGACGGCAGGGCATTACAGTAATCAATTCTACTAGTAATAAAAGCATGCATCAGCATCTCTTGTATTGGCCTGAGAGAGAAAGTGGCGGACTCTGGCAATGTTTTTCAGGTGATAAAAAATATTTTTGTAGTGTTCTTAATGTGGGGGATAAAAGTTAGCTCAGAGTCATAAATCTCACCCAGGTTCTTCACTTGAGAAGAAGGTTTAAAAGTTAGTGACTGTAGCTTTGGTAAAATTTTCTCTTTCTGGGCCTCAGGACCGATGACTAAAACTTCAGTTTTTTCCTGGTTGAGCTGGAGAAAGTTTTCTGCCATCCAGGATTTGATGTCTGAAATGCAATTAAAAAGTGCATCCAATGGCTGTGCATCATCGGGAGACACTGAGATGTACAGTACAACTATGTATCGTCGACATAACTGTGAAACTTAACTCTGTGGCACCCGACAACACCTCCAAGTGGGAGCATATACAGATTAAAAAGCACTGGGCCTAAAATCAAACCCTGGGGCATACCACGTGTAAATTCATGGGCCTTAGAAGAGCAGGTATCTTACCATAAACATTCTGTCTGTGAGATAGAATGTGAACCATTTATGGATCCTCTGGAGGTTTCTTCCTGTTAAAAGGGAGTTTTCCTTCCCACTGTCACTACATGCTTGCTTAGTATGAGGATTGCTGAAAACACTGACACTAGTCAGTGTCTTGATGCAATCTGCTGGGTTCCTTATATAGGAAACTTTTTTACTGATTGGCTTAATGAACTTACTGGAATGTTTACTTTGTGAAGTGCCTTGAGACGACTCTTGTCGTGATTTGGCGTCATATAAATAAACTGAATTGAATTGGACAGCACCAGAGAGGCCAATGTGTTTTAACTTGGTTAAAATAATGTTGTGGTCCACTGTATCAAAGGCAGTGCTTAGATCCAGTAGAACGAGAGTTACGTATGTAACTAAGGTTCTATGAATTCCGGATGACCGCCAGAGGGCAGTGCAGAGCACCTGGATATCTATGTGGGTATGGCAAGCCGTTTTAACATTTATTCAACAATCGGACCTCTCATTAATTCCTATTTTATATAGCAATAATGTAATTTATCCTCATACTAATTGTATTCTTACTAGTCAAAATTGCTAATGAAGAGATCAACAACTATTTGTTACTAGTAGAGATTATAATTAAGGATATCCATAATAACAACTGCACTAGTAGGAATTAACTTTGAGATATCTCAAAATCCTTAAGAATTTAAGGTAGCCATTTTAACATTTATTAAGCAGACTGAATATGTATTCCAGATATCTATAATTATATTCTTCCTAGTAGAAATGAACAGTCGATATCCATAATAACATTCATACTATCCACAATGAACATTTCAGGTATCTGAAATGTAATTCTTCCTACACATTTCCCATTCATGTGTATTGGGTTTATAGTGCCTCCTATCCACAGTTACATTCTTCCTAGTAAGAATGAACATTGTGGATAGGAGAAACTGATTTCTTTCTAGGACAAATGATGTCAAATTTCTCATTCATGTGTATTGGGCTTATAGCACCTCCTATCTACAATTACATTCTTCCTAGTAAGAATTGAGGATAAGAGGTGCTATAAGCCCAATACACACAAATGAGAAATGTGACGTCATTTGTCCTAGGAGGAATTACATTTCAGATATCCAGAATGTTCATTCTTACTAGGAAGAATGTAATTGTGGATAGGAGGCGCTATAAGCCCAATACACATGAATGGGAAATGTGACGTCACTTGTCCTAGGAAGAATTACATTTCAGATATCTGAAATGTTCAATGTGGATAGTAGGAATGTTATTATGGATATCTGGAGTGTTAATTTCTACTAGGAACAATATAATTATAGATATCTGGAACCAGTGGCGGCTGGTGATTTTTTTTTTTTGGTGGGGCGAATTTTTTTAATCTTTTTTTTTTAATCCAAATTGGGTTTGAATGAAGGCAACTGGGCTTCTTTGGTTTGCCAGTTGTCATTCATTTATTTATTAAAAGCCATCGGTCACAATAACAGAAAACTGTGTGCAATAGGTTTAATCTGCCTAAACTTTTTCAGTCAGGGATCGACGCGTTTTACTCTCAAATGCATTAGACCCCAAAGAAGAACATCTGCTTCAGTGAGCTCCACAGGCTCCAGACTTCTTCAGGAAATGAGGATCCCTCTCTCTGACATCAGAACCCACCAAAGAACACTTTCAGCCGGAACCAGGTGTCTGCTGCTGCTTTCATGGAGCTCCCAGATGTGGTGGATGTTCTAGAGAGAGAAGCAAGTCTTTTAGGAAGCTGCAGTCTTCATGTCATGATGTGTAAAGTAAAATAAGCTGCAGATTCATCAGGCTGAAATCAAGAATTACATGCAGGAAACCTCAGAAAAAGTTAGTGTTTGCATTAGTGTTGGTAGGTGATAAATAAATGTATCGCTAATAAATCACTTTAATATGAATTTTATTTTGATGGCCTCCCCATCACCCAGCCAGCTGCAGCACTCCACCAGTCCACTTACCAGCTTTAACTCCATCACTGACTGGACCGGCGGGTTCCACCAACCTGCTCATGGCTCAGCTCACCACTCATGATCAGTCCCTCTGAAAACATTAAGATGATGGACATAAATGCAATATGGCAGCAGTGTGACCTGGAACTGTTTAGTTACTGTTCTACAGCTACTGATGATATCCCAAATAATGCTGCTGTCTGATCTATAACTCACATGGCAGTCTCAGAATAAAAACAACTTCTCTCTAGTTGAGAGTTTAGTAATGCCTCTTTAAACACGAACATTATTGTGTCTCATTAGAATTCATTTTAAACTCAGAAATCTCCAAATAATTTACAAAACTCTAAACAGATATTTATAACTGCGCTGAATAAGTGAAGAAGCTAAATAGGCCCGTTTAAACACACAATGACCGGCCGCTAACTAGCTAGCAGTTAGCCGGTTAACACAATTAACTAAAACTGACTACGTTAAAAATCATAATTGACTTATTTTGGTTTTGAGGCAGTCAGCTAATGCTTCACAATGCCAACATGTTGTAATTTCATTAACTTACCGGAGGAAAAACACTCCGAAACGCCGAGAATCAACTATTGGGAGCTCCATGGCCGACGTTACTTGAAGCCTATGGGAGTGTCCGAACTCTGTATCTGAAAGGCACTGATCTTGCCGCACACAACACCAGCCTCGGGCAGTAGCTCTATCGCCCTTCGGGCTTCCGAATCAATGAAGATGAATTCCCGTTGCTATACGTTTGAATTTCTTGTCAGTAATTGGCTGGCTGCTGCACTCAGGCTTGGGCGATCATTCTGTCGCCTCCCTCTGCCGCTATGGACACGTGACAGGAAGTATGTCAACGATTCGGCCATGTTAAAAGTATGAACATTATTAAACTACAATTAAATGCAGATTACACACAGCACTTACAGTCCATATGGTGTATAGATTGTTTATTTTAAATTTTATGTTTTTTTAAATATATTTTGGTATTCCTATCTTCTTCTTCCTTTTCCTGTGAGACTGGTGGGGCGGCACCCTAGCGCCCCCTATGGACGAGCCGCCACTGTCTGGAACACATATCCAGTCTGCTTAATAAATGTTAAAACGGCTTGCCATAATGTGTGCAGCACAGAGGTCGAGAAAATATACCAACAAAGTCACGCCATTGGACGTGACCTGGGTGATGTAGTGATATAGTGTACACATTTAATGTGTGCATCCCCCCCTCGGCTGACGCAGTCGCTGCATGCGAGCTGCTTCAAAGTTCTGTGAAGAAGCTGCAGACAGCTCATCCAGACGTGCTTATTCTCATCAGTGAGGATTTTAATCACGCCTCACTCCCCTCCATTCTCCCCACTTTCACACAGTATGTTAAGTGCCACTCCAGACAGAATAAAACAACTGATCTTCTGTATGCTAATGTAAAAAACTACTACTACTACTAATAATAATAATAATAATGATAATAATAATTTGATATTACTATGTTTATTATAGAAATCAAATTTCTTGGACTGATACAGGACCATAAAAGTTAGATAAATCTGGAAAAGACGATTGTAGTATTTGGTAAAACATGTTACGTGCCTAATTATAAGGCTCCGCTCCTTCTGTATTCATCTTTAATGTTACTTTATGTAGCGTGATGGGTTTGGATACTTTTATTGAATGATCAAAAAGATGTGATATTCCATATAAATATGAATTATCAACAGAGGTGGAAAGTAATGAATTACATGTAATTGCATTACTGTAATTGAGTAGTTTTTTTGTGTATTTTGTATTTTTTAAGTAGTTTTTAAAATCTGTAATTTTACTTTTACTTATGTACTTTTTTGTAAGTATTTTGTAATTTGCTACATTTTTATTATGTGTTACTGAGTAAAAAAAACAACATTCAGAAATACTGTGTCGGCTGCCTGACTGCTCCATGGTCAGCACTGGATGAGTGACACAGAGAAGAGACAGCCGAGACAAGAGCATAGACATATATAAATGTAGAAGCCTCATTATGCACTTTGATAGTGATCCAGAGCTTAATGGGGTGTCTATGTGTTTATGTCTATACTGGGTTAAACGACGGAAGTGCTGCAGACGCTAAAGGTGAGTCGTGCAGTGCATCGCATTTACGGGAGAATTTGTGTTACGAGGGATGAAGGAAATAATAAGAAACACTGACAGACTCCACTTGGATGACTGGATGGATCATCTAAGAAGATCAGAGCTCGTGAAAGGGAATGAAGTGATGTCTGAGCAGGTGAGTTGAACTTCTGTATGGAATGTCCCGTGGTCAGTGAGTGACCACCTGACACTGCAATGAATGATGGGTAAGTAGGAGAACAAACTGGCGCTAATGGTACAATAAGATATATATCGATGAACACAAATGAACAGTAGGGCAGGGAAAATAAAACCCATCATTGTTGCAGGCAGCTACTGTATGGTTCAGTTTAAACCTTCTAAGTTCATTTGACTTGTTCTATATTTGTGTGTGTGTGTGTGTGGGGGGGGGGGGGGGGGGGGGGGGGGGGGGGGGGGTTCAGGGACAGTCAGGACTTATGACTGTGACCATAACTTAATTTGATTTGCTGGTTTGCAGTTTAACTGCGTTTGTACTTTAATGTGCATATTTGTTCTTTTCATTAAAAACAGCTTCGAGATTTATATACCCTATTGTGTTTTTTTAATTATTCAGAAGAGGCCGTCCTCATACAGTCAAAAAAGTAACTAAGTAATTTTTACTCAGAGTACATTTGAAATGAGCTACTTTTTACTTTTACTTGAGTAGATTTTGAGACAGGTAATTTTACCTGTACTTGAGTACAAATTCATTAAAGTAATTGTAGTTTTACTTGAGTAGAATATTTTAGTACTCTTTCCACCTCTGATTATCAATCTTATTGATCTTTGAATGTTTGATTTAATAGGACCTTAGGTTCTTTGGGACTGCCAGGGAAACACAAACTTCAGAATAATTCAGACAAAGTCAAGAATATAGTTTATAAAAATGAAATTAATACTATATTTCTAAACTAATGAGGACACAGAACAAATTATGATGAATGATGGTTGAAACAAGATAACTGAGACAATGAATGAAATGATGGAATGTAAGCTTAGATGTTATGTAGCAAAACCTACATTAAGTGTCTTAGAAACTTATGTCTGGGTTGTAAAATCAGTCTAACTGTATGTATCAATCAATAAAAACCATCCGACACCAGTGTGCAGAGTCTACGAACCCTTGTGTGAAGGTCCTCGTGCGAACCAGGGGGTCAGAGAAGTCAGTACGGACAGACTGTCGGTGGTGTTGACCTCTGGAGCCCGTAGCTCTGCTCCAAATACGGACTCGTCTGGTCTGGGGTACCTCCCAGGTGACTGCAGGAAGCTGGTGGATCTATTTTGCATCTGATACAGCTTGCAAAGAAGGTTTTGACCTTGGGGTCAAAAGGGGAGGATGGTTCCTTATGCGTTGCTAACCCAGTCGGCCAAACCGGGTAGCTAGCTAGAACTCTTGGAGCTTCTGGAATTTTTTTAGAACTCTCTTGTTCAGGGAGTGAACTAGCTTTTACCAACTATTGTTTATCAATTTGGACAAATGAGGGTTTGACAAGTTAAAGAGGGCATTATCAAAATCCTCAGACACCACTTCTTTCTCTAACACCACAGAGAGGTTATCCTTCTTAATGTGGAGTAAATCTATTAAACCTTAATGTGAAGTGAATAAATAAACATTCATAATAATATTATTAATGTGTGAATATACTGCTAGATTAACATTAACTCCAACAAATACTAATCTGGTGTAATTTAAGATCTGAAATACATCCCTACAGGAATAAACATTCATGTTAACCCATCATTCATTACTATAGAGCATTGGACACATTATTAAAACACTTTAGACTTAAACATATTGTCAATTCAACGAAATATGATTATATATAACTCATAAAGTCATTTTATGAGCCAGAAGAGATTAACTTTATTCAAAGAAGATAGATCAGAAGTCTTGCATCATCTGCAGCTTCTTGATGTCTTGTGATATACCACAGGATAAGTTAAGAATATTGGGTCAAGGTCCTAGATTCCATATCTGCACCACGATATCAGCGTGTTCTGACCTTATGAGCATGGCCTGTAAGTTAAAAAGTAACTTCTTTCATTTAGATGAAATACATGGCCTTTTGGTACATTACACTTACCGTAAATCCTCTAATACAGGCCCGGGCCTTTATTTACTCAAGCACATCCTGGTTCAGGCCTTTATTGGAAGGAGGCCAGAATTAGAGGCAGGCCTATATTTCAATTTGAGCAAAATAAACTACCAGTAGAATGAATAAAAACAAGATTTTGCGTCTATTTGAGCGGTGACTGAAGTCTCACGTGCAAATCAAAAGTGATGATTGCTGGGTTTCACTCACGTGACCCTGCCCTGGCGCTGAACCAAAGACTGTATATATAAGAGCGCTGAACTCAAACAGTGAACACTAACAGGAAGTGTTTTGCACGACTATAAAACACAGCGTGACGGATGAAAGTGAGTGTTCTAAATGGGCTGGCACAGACACAATATCACGAAAAAAATTGCATCTTGCTTTAGGTTATGACTCATTTAATTTTAAAAGTCGGACTTTTAATACATGCTGGAGGATTTACCCAACGCTGAAGCGATCGACACAACAAACTATCTCATGTGGCAAATCTCATATTACACTGCAAACCAAAAGCCTTTTATGAGTCTGAAAGCCTATTTTATTTCAGGTTGGTTAACAATTTAGAGATCCGGAGAAGCTTTAAATGACCGTTGTCTTGTTTATGCTCATGAGATGTGCTATTTTAGTTACGTAATTAATTAATTAATTAGCTAATGCTAATGGTGAGAACGTGCTAGGATCTACTTATAACTAACGTTTTAAGCCTTTTTAAATCCACAGTTCTGGTACATTTGTTTGATTTTATTAAAGTATTAATGCCACGTTACAACACTGAGCTAACTGCTAAAAACATTAGCACTCTAAAAGCTATTTGCGGTGAGGACACGTGAAAACAGTATCAAACTGTTTACCTGCTGTTTATGTAGTTGCGTTTCTAAATAACTGTTTAATAAAACGCCATAAAAAACCTTTAGTAAGCCCTTACCTGTGATGAAGTGATCACTGCAAACTAGCATTTTCCGTTCTGTTTCTGCTCATTTTGCAGCCGGAGATTATGATCCACTAGTCCGCTGTTACCGTAAAACTTGGTATACGTGCGCCTCGAAAAATCGAGTGAGGGCTCACTTTACCGTCGATCTCCGAAAAAAAAAAACACACACACACGCTGTTTCTAATAGTATCCCCGGCCACTATTAGAGACTGGCCTTTATTTACCCCCGCTGACAGCGAGACCGGCTAATATAGGAGACCCGGCCGGTAATGGAATACAGGCCAATATTAGAGGATTTACGGTATATTTACTTATGGTGTGGAGGTTTGGGGTAATGCTATAAAAGCCATTATATTTATTTCAAAAGAGATAAACCAGAACAGTTCACAATTTGGGTTTTTGGGAGCACACAAACTCAACGTTTTGGAGGGGGGCCTCCAAGTCCATTTTGTCTTCGGCCCCCAAATGCCTTGAACCGGCCCTGGGTGTGGGACTGAGCTTTGAAGATCATCTGAATTGTTTCAAATATGTAAATAATACATGCTTATAGATTGTTGCTTTATGCCTTTTCATCTTCAAGCACTTTGTTTTGTTTTCTTGTTTTTTATTTAACTGTTTGCGTACCCTGTCTTTCTCTGATCTTTCTGCATCTCCTCCAAATCCTCTAGAAAAACCACTTCCAGGCTTTCTAAGTTTTTCACCTCATGAGCTACTTTTGAACTAAGCAGCTCAAAGGGAGTGCCGCAGCCAAGGCAGAGAGGTAAAATAACTGGAGCACAGCAGTTCAGGGATATGTGCGTCTGTCCCAACGCACGTGAGCGGGGTACCATCATCTATGTTGATGACATTCTCATTCGGCAACCGACGTTGGAAGACTTTGGAGGAGCACCTGGCAGAGCTTGATCATGTCATGGCCCAGCTCTCAGCCGCCGGTGCGAAAATTTCCCTGTCCAAGGGCCAGTGGTGCATATCCAACGTGCAGTTCGTGGGCCTCTGTGTCGGCCCACAGGGGTTAAAGCCTCAACTGGGCCGGGTCCAAGGGGTTACCACCATTAAGGCTCCAACGAATGTCTCTGAACTTCTGAGTTTTCTGGACGTGTGCAACTACTCCTGTCAGTTTGTGGAAAACTATGCCGAGTTGGCTAGGCCGTTGACCACTCTTCAAAAGAAGGATGTGCCCTTTGAGTGGACCGAGCTACAACAGCAGGCCATGAATGACTTAAAGGCTGCGCTGTGTTCGGCCCCATGCTTGGCTCTTCCGGATTGCGGCAAGGAGTACCTTGAGGTCGGTTTCTCCACGTATTGCTTGAGTGCCGGTATATATCAGCTATGGGACTGTGATAAGCCTGTTGTGGCAAATGCTAGTAAAATCTTGTCGGGGCCTGAGCTGAAGTATTCTGACTGTGAAAAAGACTTGCTGGCCACGGTGTGGGCAGTTAAGCACTTCTCCAACTACATTTGTAGACAGAAAATCATTGTTGAGACTCAACATCAGCCGGTGACCTTCCTGAATAGTCAACGCATCAGAGATGGTGTGGTGACTAATGCACGCATTGCGGCATGGCTGATGGCTCGTTAAAGCTTTGACATTGAGGTGAGGTACGCCCAGAACCATCGGAGCGCTCTAGATATGGGTCTGGCAGCGTGCCAGCACTGCTCGGATGACGACTCAAACGTCGGGGGTGGGAGTGGCCTGGCTAGATGCTGACCAGAGGGAATCCTGGCGCTACCTACTGGGCAGATAAGCAGATGAACAACCTTACTGACTCGCTGGCCAAACATGGTGCTGCCGCTGGCACCCCATGGTCTTTTGACCCCTTGTGTCTTTATGGAGATGGTCCTTCGGTACCATCGGGAGATGTGCATGTGGTGACTAGGGCAACGGCTGCTAAAGCATCAGGCCCTCAACCACCAGAGACGTTTGTGTCGGTTAAGTCGGTCTGTTCTGAGAACGACCTTGTCAGTCTCCAGTCCCAGGACCCAGCGATCAGCATGATGATCCTGTACCTTTCTGATCCGACAGCCCACAAACCTTCATCCGCTGATCTAGGCTCAGTTCCTGAGCTTAGCGCACTCTTTCTTGTACGGGTTACCTTGAGGATGGTGAAAGGATTGCTGATGCATGTTTCTACACCACCCTCCACGCCAGTCCTTGTGGTTCCTCCACCGCTGAGGGGGGGTATGATCCCTCAAGCTCATGACTCTCCTTCGGCTGGTCATGAGGTTCCAAGGCCACGTTCAGCGCCTTGAGTCAGGTTGCATAATGGCCGGGGATGAGTGGGGACATCTCGGCCTACATTCAGAGCTGTTTGGTTTGTTGTCAGTTCCAGCATTCGAACCCCATACACCGGGCACCACTTCACAGCAATGGACCGTTGTCACCGTGGTCTGACCTGCAGTTTGATTGGGTGGGGCCACTCACCAAGTCCAGTAGGGGTAATAAATACTTCTTGACTGTGACCTGCACGTTCTCCAAGTGGGTGGAGTGTTTGCCAGCACCTAATGACAGGGCACAGACCACTGCCTTTCTTCTGATGAACCACATCTTCTCTCGGTTCAGCCTCCCCACTTGCGTTAGCACAGACAGGGGGACCCACTTCACCGCAGAGGTGATGGAACACCTTTGGCAGATGCTGAGGGTGAAGGCCAATTTCCACATTGGTTACCGGCCCCAGTCACCCGGACAGGTTGAAAGAACTAACCGCATGGATGTGAGTGTCTTAAAGAAATTTGTGTCGGCTAACCACAAAGACTGGGATGTGAAGCTTCCTCTGGTCCTGAAGGCCATCAAGGCCACCCCTCATGAGTCAACTAGAGTCTCTCCATTTGAAATGATGACGGGGAGGCAGATGACTCTTCCGCTTCACCTGCTCTACCAGTCAGGATCAGGAGAATCCAGTGACATTCCAGCTTACACTAATGAACAGTACCTGCGGGATTTAAAAGACCATCTGTCCACTGCGTTTTCGTTTGCACAGGCGAACCTGGGGAAAGCTGCCGAGGGCAGAAAGGTCTACTATGACCAGAAGGCCTAACACCATGAACTCGAAGTTGGGGACCAGGCCTGGTATTACAATTTTGCTCCCCATCATGGTCAGACTACCGCCACTGCTGGGAAACTTGCTAAAAAGCTTATGTCGAGGTGGATGAGACCACTCCTGATCACAGATAAGATCTATCCAATCGTGTATCAGATTAAGGTCACCAAAGGTCACAAAGATCCTGTGTACAAATGGGTGCACAGGAACCAAATCAAGCCTCATAAAGCGTTATCAAGCTTAAGGGATGACACCACCGCCGCAAAAACTGATGCTACCTGAGGGTTAAATATTCGGGCGATGGTAATAGTTTCTGACTCACCCTGCCTCTCTCCAATGGGGGGTGTTGAATCGCACCCAAGTTCTCCTCGGTTCAGAACCGAAATGATCACTCAGGACCAGCTCTCCGTTTTTAGGGTCCGAAAATCCCCAGAACCTTATGGGTCTTACCCAGTCCAGGACCTGCTAAGGATTTTATTTAAGCTGGTGGTTGAAGAGACACGCCTAGGTTCTGTCTGCATTCGTCCGGCTGCGTTTTACCCTGCTTCCTCCTGAGTAGCCTTCAAGCAGCGAGAATTACTTATACGGCCACGCCCGTTTACCTGCAGATCTCCTCATGATTCTGGCACTTGACACTGATCTAGGTTAGTTTCTGTAACTTGGAAAAACAGTTACAAGGGTATTATTTCAATAAGCTTGGTTAAGACAACCGATAAAAACCTCCAAAATTGTTTTGACACACAGATCCTGATCCTTTACCACCATGATGAACCACTCACAAAGGGGAATGTCCACTACAAGACTTTATCTAGTTTTGTAAATTTATTCAGCAAAGCCATCAGCAGGAAGCAGTAACCAGCATAAATCACAAATGAGGGGTTAATTCCCACATTAACTATTAACAACAATAATAAATCAAGATTAATAAAATGATTTCAGCTAATTTAGTCATTTTTACTCACATTGCCATTAAAGGGCGGAAGCTGGAAGCTGGGATTCATAATTCTTTCTTTTCTCTTTTGTGGAGGATGAGGAGAAAAACAGCTGCAGACCCTGACTTTAGGAACTCGAGCCTTTTTCTTGCAGATCTTCAACGCAGGTGATTAACCGGTTAACACCACAATCTAATTGCGTGCTGACTTCTTCATCGATTCTGGAGAAGTAGAACTTGCAGAGTAACCACGCCCCTAGGACACCGATTATAATGAGACCCCTTGACATCTAGGTCTTTGGAACGTCTTCAGCATCTTCAGATTTGCCCCCGTCAAAAGAGTCTTTTTAGCCTAGAAGCCCCGGTCGCCTCCTCACCCAAGTGGACTCGCTGGAGACGCTTGGAAAGACGAACCCACTTCTGCATTTTACCTGGGTTTTTATAACCGATCATGACGCAGCTTTTGTCAGAGTGGAAAAACCCCAAATCTCCAGTTGTACGTTACTTCTTCTTTTTCAGTATCTTAACCGAGCTACGCCCTGGACCAAGTTTCCTGTTTTAACCAACGGTCTTCCATGTTGTAACATATGTTCCAACACCCAGCTCAACTGTCCGCCCTTTAAGTGGTAAACAAGTGTGACCTCTTGACATTTCAGGTCACCAACACTTTAATAAGCCACTTCTTTAATCATTTTAGCTTAAAACTTTTCATACTTAATCATTACAGCTTCATTGATTCAGGCTGTCATACTTGACCTTTAAAATCACCAGTGTGCTCACACACTTATGCTATTATATTACTGAGATTACTGTTTTTCCTCTAGAATCATTTCAGTATATCAGCTTAAACATTCAATACACAATCATTACAGCTTCATTGATTCAAGCTGTTACAAGAATTACAGGTGTAATCACACACCGATGGTTTTACTTATTCAAAACCATCCTCATGATCCAATAACACATAAACCATTCCATATTATCATTACATGAAATCACTCATGTTGATTAAACATATAAAATCATCCTTATACCTATTTTTAGCAGCGTTTAAGCATAACAGCATAAAATGCTTCTGTGTGTGTCTGCTGGTGACCTTTGTTCCACTTCATGGGGAGAAGGAGAGCTCACTCATCTTGACGGGGGTGGGGGGGTGTCACTTCGTTTTTCACTCACCCACTCTCTGTCCCGACTTTGCTAAAAGCTCAGTGTGTGTGCGTGGGTGTCTGCATGTCTGTCATGTCTTAGTCTACTGATTTTAAAACCTGTCGGTTCTGATGAGGCATGAGTCAAAATCAGCATAACGCTGGTATTTCTGAAGTGGATATGATCTGCTTGTTCTTTTATCTTCTATGATATTAACGTTTGTTTAATAAGTTTTATATGATTTTACATTCTGATTCAATGTTTTTACACTTCAGTAATCTATCAACATTCATGACTACTCTTATTGTTTAATTACTAATTACATATTAATTACACTCTAACAGCTATTTAGTTTTACATTTTTATTTACGTTTTGGGTTTTACACGTTTTCACATGATACTTTTCTAATTTCTCTATGATTTACATTTTCAGTTAATACTTACCACATCTCATTTAGTCTTTCTCATTTTATGGAGATATTTACATTTTACATTACATTTTATTGCTACAGCTACTCTTGACACGCAGTTTGTTTTTCTTTTGTTGTTTTCCATCTAATGTCAATTTGGATGAGTTGCTGTTTTGTGTGGGTTAATTCTGATGACCCCTTCCTGTTTCTGCCGAGGTGACGTCATGCTACTCGTCTCTACTTGGGTCTACTCACTGTCCACCTGAGGGTTCCATGACTGCTTCTCATCATTGGGTTTCCTGCAAGGGACGTCACGTCTCTGACTGAGGGGGGGTTGACTCTCCCTCTGCTCCTCGCTACTTCTTCTCCTGCGGTGATGAGTGACATTGTTTGGATCTTCCGTCCTTCCTTCGTTTGGTTCAAGAACTTGGGGTCTCCTCATCGCGACCACAAATCCTTGAAAAGGGGGGGGGGGGGGGGCGACTGTAGGGGTCAGAAAGGTCATGTCTGGCGACCTTTGGTCAACAGAACTTCCACTGTCCTGCAGAATCCATATCCAGACAGTGTCTCCTCAGAATCCCCTCAAAGAATAACATTTGCCTGCTTCCAGACGATGCAGCTGCAGTGTAGACACAGCAAAAGCTACCGAAAGAAGGGTAACAACCTTGTTTTGCAGCTCTCCTTCTCACAGAAGCCGTCAAGGACATATCCCATTAATAAATCTCCCTTCTCTATTTTCAGTAGCGTAACTTCTTTTCCACAGGATGAGTAAAATTAAAGACTTTCTCTTGCTTATTTTAATTATCCATTGAAAGCCTTGAATGTTTAATTAATCATGAGTCATTATCTGTTCAATAATGTTAAAAGTGCATTTGCTTAGAGTTGAGTAATTGTGATAACAATTAATAGAAAGTCTTAAAATAGACATATCATGCTTTTAAATTCTTCCTTTTTGCATCTAAATCATTCAGTTGTGGTCCATATACAGTGGAACTGCAGTTCTTAGGTCTGAATTCCTCATTATTGTTTCTGTCAGACACCTTCTCTACCTCTGTTCTGAGCAGAGTCTCAAAACTGGCCCGTTTTGGTACTGTCTCTTTAAATCTGCCCCCTCCACTGAAGGACTGACCCCAGTCGGACATTTTTGTAGTTTGATAGAGAAATTAATATTTACAGTAGTAGAAACGTTATTTTTGCATTGTTAAAACATGAGGGGAGAGTTTTCCAATATCCTGCCCTCCAACACGC
>SSNS01000095.1:109616-127238 GCA_006937985.1 Aphyosemion australe
CAAAATATATATATATATATATATATATATTTTGTTGTTGGTATTTTATATTGGTGTCTTAATGGCTGAAAATGGATAAAAAGCACTTACATTTTGATTTAATTATAGGCTTGAGATTCCATAAAAAAGCCAAATGCTTTACTTTTTTGAAGATAAATAGAATAAAGTACATTTCTCCCCATGTTTTAATATGTAATCACCAAAGTCCTAATGCTTACATCTTTACAGGTTTTTATTTATTGCTTGTGCTGCATCTTTATTAAATGTATTTAGGTGTAACTGTGATAACTGCTCTAACATGCCCAGAGGTTGAAATCAATACTGTAGAGAAATCCCCAAGATTAGCCTGCTTTGCTAACAAATCTAGTTAAATCTTACCTGCATTCTAAATAAATACCATGAGGTTAAAGCCAGAATGGAGGAAACATGAAGCCAAATGAAATGCATGCTGGATCATCTTGGATTTGAGGCTGTCCTGTGTTCAACTACAATAAATGTTTACAAGGCCCAGTTTGGACCAGTACAACTAAGAAGAATTGTACAATCAGTGAATGTTTTTATTATTTGTTTATATTAATTTACAAAGCAGTAATGTCACAGCAAACAAATAAAAAATATAATAAATAGAAAGAATGAACAAAAATATTTGAATAATAGGCTTTGGACACTTTTGGTTTTAGTTGTTCCAGGCGTTGAGCACACAGGTGATTTGTGTCCTGGTGATGGTGGTATGTAGGTCTCAGAGTTCCTGTCATCCTGTGTTGTCCTCAGAATACGGCAGGAGTTTCCTGATGATGAGGGCCTCAAACCGGTCCTGGATTAAAGCAGGAGACGTAGGCAGAGACCTCCGTTGTCTGAATTCTGAGACAAGAGGGTTGGTGGGGTGTTTATCTTCTCTACCTCATCTAGAAACGGAGATGGTTCAGGGAAAACTTTTCCAAAGACCAGTTCCATAATGTCATCGACGTATGCTGAAATGATAAACAATAACTTTAATGACATATTTTGTTTACAAGCAGCTTTTGGAAAGTTGGTTCTGTTCTACTAATGTTTATAGTGACATTTTTGTTGTTTTGGTTCATTATTGACTTTGCTTATAAGTTCACTTTGCTGCAGTGATTTAACAATTTATAAAAAATGTTAATAAAATACTGCCACTACAATTATTCAAATGGTTGGAATCAAAATAAGCATATTAAAGAACAGCAGTTATTAAATGTTGCAGCTGCTTTTATAGACTTAGCTTGGGGACAGCCATTCTGTACACATGCTGCTCAGAAAAGAATGTAATTCAATAATTTCAACAGAATGTTATGTTTCCAAACAGCGACTAAACCAATAAAACATAAAATAAACCACTCTGCTGCCATCAGATGGAGTGATTCAGGGGGTGTGATGTTCTAATGATAGTGGCTTCTTAGAGGTCTGAGGTGTAGGGCTTACCTAAACATCAGATTTTATGAACAGCTGTGTCCCAACTGAGCACATCTGGGCTGTAGTCTGACATCCTGTCAGTGAAAGATGCTCCAGCCTCCTGGATGTGGACTCTAAAAAAAGCAAAGGTGCATTTTTACTTTTGTTATAATTATTTTACAGGTTATTTTAGCAGCTTTCTGACAGTCACGCTCATACAGAGTGTTAGTTTAGCTGTGTCTGACTTGATCCGAGTTAGTTTTTATTTCTGCAGTGAGCCATGAAACCTCACCTCACTTCACCCAGAGATTGTTCTTTAAAACTTGTATTAAATCCACTGTGTTGACGCATTTTAACGACCTTACTTCGCGCTGTATTTTTGCATGACATTTGCTAGGGTGACCAAACGTCCTCTTTTCTCCGGACATGTCTACTTTTCACCCTCTGTCCGGGGCATCCGGGGGGGGGGGTTCCTATATTGATGAAAATGTCCGGGTTTTCATCCAGGAGCCGGGTTTGAATAGGGTATTCTACAGTTGACGTCACCACGCAAAGGCTGCTGGGAAGGGTCATACCGATAAGTCGCATTAACAATAGAAAATATACAGTTTCAGAGCGTTTTGACATCGATATGAAGGCATAAAATGGAGGAAGTTGTTTTGACAAAAAAAAAAACATACCAGAGAGCTTTTCTTGATGGCGACCCTGCTAATTATCGATCACCAGAACTGAAGCGCTAGCTCAAATGAAAGTGAAAGTAAAAACTAACCCTCGCTAGCAGCGCTGTTGTTTTAAACGCCATTATTCCCATCACAGCTCCTTCTTGAGTAATATAAAAATAAGTTCATTACTCAGTGCTCAAGTAACATTTTCTCAAGGTAGTTTTTTAACTGTCAGGTTATTATTTGTGTCCCTACTTTTTATATTCCACTCACCTCTGGTCAAAAGCCTTTTTCGTGGACGTTTGGGTGGTGTTTGGCCCAGATGTTCAGCTGGACCGCTGCCTCCTTGTTAACTCTCCTCCGTTAACAACGCTGCCTCCACTCTCCGTTAACAACGCTGCCTCTAACTCTCCGTTAACAACGCTGCCTCCACTCTCCGTTAACAACGCTGCCTCTAACTCTCCGATAACAACGCTGCCTCCACCCTCCGTCAACTCCGCTGCTCCTCCTGGATAACCCCACGACTGAGAGCGTCGTTACGACCGGCGGCTGGTCATTCTCGGATGTAGGACTTTCCCCTCCAGGAAGATGTAAGTAACAAATATACGTGCTTTTCTTGATCTGCTCCACACAGTTAAAATCCGCTCGTCCAACTTAAAAACTACCACCGCTTTGCTTCTTCTGTCTTTAGCTTAGCCCGTGTAGCTTTCCAGCTGTTTCACGTGGTGTCGGCCTGAAACTGGCGTCTCCGGGTCTGCAGCGTTATACTATTGACTTTACCGGCTTTGGAAAAGGGATAAAAAGTCCTCTCCAACATCCGATCTGGGCGTCTAGAGTCCGATTAGCACCTCCCCCAGCAGCAGCGTTAAGTTCCTTGCTGTTTGAAAATCTTTAGGAGACGAAAAAATAACTTTAGCTAGATCGGAGCGACTCAGACCCATAGGATTCCATACTAAAATGTAGATTGTTTGTATGACCATATTTCCCAGAGTGCTTTGCGGCAATCTATTTTTAGCTACTGTAGAAAGCTCTATTACGGGGGAGCTGGAAGCCCTCAACCTACACACCTAGGGAAGCCTGAAAAAAGATCCTATTTCTACCTATATTACATTATTTACATGGACTCTCAGCGCACCGGGGATTCTTTTATGAGGAGAGGACAATGCTGATTGTTAAAGCTGCGTCCTGCGCACGGCCACAGTAACATTGTCAAAGTGGCGCCACCAAAAAATATAATTAACACGCGATTGTTCATGTCCGTTCATATAATCTTCTGTCTTAGTTCTGTCTTTTAATCGTATCTTTTATTCGTGTCTGACGCGTCACCTGTGCTCAGGTGATTTCACCTCACCTGCGCGGCCGCGCAGCGCACACTCCACTATTTTTCAGCCAGTAGATTCATTTGACCTATTTAGTTCAAAAGTAACTCGAGGTGAATCAGGAGGAAGCCAGGAAACAGTTTTTTCTTGTGGATTGAGAGGAGAAGCAGGAAGATCAGAGACAGACAGGACAGGAAAATATTCAAATAAAAACAAGAAAACAAAGTTCTTGAAAATGAAAATGTTGGTAGATTTATCCCACTACACCTTTTGACCTTCATAAAGCAATAATTCATAAGCGTGTAATATTTATATATTTGATACAATTCAGATCACCTTCTAAATTCAGTCCCACGTCCAGGGCCGTATCAAGGCATTTTGGGGGCCAAGGCAAACAGACCCCTCCACCCCCTCCCCGTCACTGGTCTCCCCAGATCCTCTGTGTAATTCAAACCCTGCCCAGGAGTATTAATTATAGTGTTTGCAAAAACACCTCGGTTTACATATGAATTGTTCTAGAGCCATTTTGTTGGCAGAATCTGATATTTTAGCTCTAAGCCAGGTGTTCTGACAGAACACCGGGAAAAAATGGGTCCCAACGTGGTTTGTGTGGCATTCGGTGCTGTGTGTGCGGCGCGCGGCCTTTTGCGCATTTGGAGAGAATGAGTACTCGTGCGCAAAACGAGGCCCCTCATGGAGAGCGTGTTCTGCGTATCGGGAGGGGCCCACTTAAAACACTGGATTTGCTCAAATAAGATGTTTGAGCTCAACGAGGTAGTAGCTCCTTTGTGGTATGAGCAGAGCGCGCTGGGAGTGCAGCTTGTAATGAGAATGCGCAATTTTATCAGTTGGGAGGCGCGGAGCAGCTGGAGAAACATATCAATGATGGAACATCTTTTGAGCGTTCATTCTGTGTCTTTCTAATTATTATCATTTTTTCTTTCTTTTACACAATCAGGAGTTGCTTTTACCTTCTTTTTTCTGCTGACGTTTTGATCGCAACTGCGATCATCCTCAGAGCTACATAGCTCTGAGGATGATCGCAGTACAAGAATTTTTGACATAACACCGGTGCGCAGAGGTGCGGGTTTCAATGATCAACAGGAAAGGGAGGGGGAGAGGGGTGAAATCTCGTAATTCTAAGAGTCCGTGAAAAGGCACGCCGACATCATTTATGATGTGAGTGGAAGCAGGGGCGTAGCACCAAATTCTGGGCCCTAGGTACTAGCCATCTAGGTGGGCCCCCACGCTCACTTGTTTAATATCTCTTGTGCACGATTTTTGTCATGCTATAAGACAAGATAATAAACATGATCTTAGTTTAACCTCTATATTGAGCAAATACAAATGCCAGCATAATAAAAGTGAAATCTCAGTGCTTTCTGGAGAGAATGAGGGTCCTGCTGCTGATGCTGCATCTAAAAGGGCCATGTGGTTCATGATGTTAAAGGCCATCTTCCACTTTAAACCCATCTAAGCAATTTTGGATAGCTTGGCCTATATAAGAAGTATTTAGAACGGTATTATGACTAAGATCTAATCATAAAAGGCTTTTTTGGTGCCTCCTAGTGGGTTTCTCGTGACTTGCATGAAAAAACAGCGCTTTCTGGTAAAACCCGGAAGTGACGTAGGAGGGGGCAGTTGTCGGCCGCTTAGCTAGTGGCTGTTTATATGGAGAATTACCAGGAGATGTCGCCCGATTCGGAGCAAGAAGTCACCTACAATTTCGGTGCTAAAGGTCCACAACCTTATAATTTCGAACCAACTAGGACACCTAGTGCTGGCAGTCAAAAGAGAGATTATTTAAACGGTGTTAGAAGAGATATTGAGTTGTGGGAAAGTCAAAACGTGTAGACTGGGCAACGTGAACTGGTAAGTGAAATTCCAAAATGCTTGACTTACAAGATCTAACTTGTCTAATGTCAGTAAATACTTTTAAACACTGCTTTATTAAAGCATAGAGAAGTTAGCAAAGTTAAGCAGCTGAAGTGCTTACTATTTTAATGATCATACGACCAAGTAGTTGTTTTTATTTAGCTAAATGCTAATGCTCAGTAATCATCATCCTGCTATTCATAACTAAACTGTTTCTAAGTTTAGATTATCTCTATTATTCAGGTGTCAATGTGGCAGTTGTGGAGCGATGGACAGCATCATCCATAGTGTGTGCTGTCAGGAGCTCCAAGCCTTCAGGCAGCTGCTGCTGACTCTGCACCCACCAGCTCCTCATATTCGGTGTGTAACCAGCCATCCTGGATTTGAGGGCTGCTGTTTGAATCCCTATGTTCTAAGGCTGGCATACCACACATTTAAAGAGCAACATGGGCCCATAAATCTGCAGTTTAATGAGTAAGGACACATTCTGTATGAAAATATGGAATTGTATAAAGACTGAACAACAAATCTTTGGTTTTCATTGAACAGATTTAATGTCTTAAAAGATATATTTAGTGTCAAGGATGATTAGCAGTATTAATTCAATATTATTTCTTCCATTTTGCAGTTAAGAGATGTTAATACCATGCTTTATTTACACAATCATGCATTCTAACAAACCTTATCTACAACTATACATTAACTAAACGAGTAAAGCTACAGTCCATCTCTGAAAATTTTATTATCAAAGGTAGGGGTGAAAAACAACATTGGTGAAATATTTACATGAATGGTATAGTATAATATAGTACACAATATATGTATAAATGTATGTAGAATATTTAAAAGTAATAGTAATAACTGAAAAGCAATAAGCTTGTCAGGTGAGATCACTTTTTTACATTGCAGGCAGTATCGCTATGTAGCCTACAGGCAGATGATCCGATGGACACGTGGCATCATTGGGCAACACATTCGCAAGCCTCTTCCATCATGTGTGGTAAACGCCATCAGAACAGCCTTTCCAGGTGAAGCTGGACACTTCAGAGGCTTCCGCTGGCCTGATCTGGACTAGTGTGGTAACTAAATATAATGCAAAACAATGTTTGTATGAACTGTTAAAAATATTAAAATTCTGAAAGAACTTGTTGCTCTGTTTCTATTGTTAGCACAAACATTATCTACAAAAAAATTGACTACAGATAATTTGGCTCAGTGTAAATAAAAGCTGCATAAGAGTACCTGTGATGAAAACCTTGATTTTCTGACATACTGTCCGATGGCTTCATCCTTGTCCATCCGGGCACACGTGGCTGTCAGGGGTCCAGGATCAGCTGATTTAATCCCAGAAATTGCACTGCTTAGTCCAGTTGGGTTGTTTGCATAGGCATCCTGCAGCCGTTGAAGAAGTTCTGTAGCGTAGTCTGTAATGGAAGTCATTTAAATATGATGGTGAACGTGCATAAATATATAAAAATTAATCTACACACAAAATATTTATATACTTATGAATTAATTTACCATATGTTGGTTCCACTTTCACGGGTTGCATGGACCAGCCACCTTTTTTAAAACGAAGGTAACGTACGGTATGGCATACCTTTCCAAACCCTCCTTGGTTCGGGCCGTCTCCCTGTTACTGTTGCTGTGGTAGTGAAGGGCAGCCAGCAACAGCCTGGAATATTTTTTCATAAATTTAGACAGTTTGAAACTGCAGAATACAAAAAAGTTTTAATTTATTAAATTATGACTTAAATTACAACACACTTGACTAATATATAACAAAAGAAAAGAAGAAAATTAAATTCAAGCTGAATAAAACTTGCCTGGTGTACATGCCAAGGTAGGAGAACCCTGTATGCTTAGGAGCAAATCTCAGGATGAGGGAGTGGAACGCCTCTAGTGAGTATGTTTGGTGCTGAGGAGACAGCTGCCTCACATCCTTCACAAATCCTTGCTGGAATGCTGCTTTCTCCAATTTGACTGCTGCAGTTGATCCTGTAGGCAAACAAGACGCATTTAAATAAACTACACATTCAATTTCCTTATAGGAAATGCACTCAGGAGACTTCCAATAATTACCTGGAACTAGCCGCTGCTTGTTCCTGCTTTGTCCATCCAATGGAGGATGTAGGCAAACTGGAAATTCAGGTGTCTCATGTTCATGAATGTCCTGAACATGATTCACTAGTGATTTCCATTTTGCCTCCATCAAATCAGAGTTGCATCAGGTGTGGATGCAGCGGTCCAGTACAGATGGTTCACTATGGACTGCTTCCACAGAGCCACATCATCACAACCCCGCTCTCGGATGATTGTGTCAAGTTTCTTGGAAAGACCTGGAGAAGCGGAAATTGAATATTGTGTAGTCCAGAAAACAACAGCATAAACATATAATAATATTCAAAATTACTTTTTCCACAGTGCCAGACGTCGTAGAAGTGCTTTGTACCCTGTGGTACCAGATGGTCTTTGAACCACTTTGCCACCTGACGACTGCGGTCAGTCACCAGAACATCCACGTTCACTTCAGAGTCTGAAAAGAGCCTGATGCTTCGCTTCAGACCCTCAAGCTCACACCATGTGCTGTTTGGAACCTCTGAGCTCTAAAATGAATTGAAAAAGAAAAACACACTTCAAGTATACATTTATAAGAGATATTTTTCAAAATATAATATATAATGGGTAACATACCTGCACAAGCTGTATATCGATGACCTTGTTAATTCTGTCTTCTATAAGGGTGTAAGAGCCATATTTAGCACAGTGACCAGGGCTGTCAGATCTGCAGTCACCAGACAACAACAGACCGCCTCCCATCTACTTCAACTGCTGCATCAGAGTATTCTGTTGCTCTTTCCAAACCAAAATAACAGCAGGGATTGTATATAGTCGTTGATGCCTAAAGTAAGTCCCTGTGGAAATAGTTTGCACACCCAATAGGGACAGCATTCGCAGAGTCTGTGACACCATACAGCCTGTGAAATGCATGGCTCCAGACAGCAGCAGGTTGCAGACTGGCATGTTCTTGTGGAGAATTGGCTGGTTCCGCCAGGATCTTGTGTAACCACAGTAACAGCATGTCTAAAATATATATAGAAAACAAAATCTCCCATGTTAAACAAAGATTTAAGGTAAACAGAGAAAAAGACAATTGTTAAGCCTGCTGCACATGAGAGCAAACTGCTAATGGTCATTTGCAGCCATTTGCTTCACGGATTCCTCGCTGTGTGCACCTAACGTTCACTGAGTTTTCTGCCTCACAAGGCGCTGAGGTGAAAATCAAACTGGTTTGTTATTTTTCACCTCACGGGCAGCAGAAACTCGCCGTGTGCGCACTACGTGAGCTGTTAACTGGGCTGAAATCTTCAAGTGGCCAATCACAGCGCGTTTTCCCCTCACATGACTCCAATGTGGCAGCCTCCTGTCCAGTACCGGTGGGAAGTAAGGGTGCTGCAGCACCCCCTGCTGGTGACCTCAGATTTATTTACCAGAACGGCACAAAAGCGGATTTTAGACTTTTTTGGGAAGCCTCGAGAAAACAAAAGGAGATGCAGCAACAGTGAGTTCTGGGGTATATTGTCATGTATCCCGTCCTCCTCTTCCCGTCTTCCAGCTAAACAGCTGATCTGTCTGCTGGACATCCATCCTTCTCATCCTCCTTTATACATAAAAAAACACTAAACTACAGGGAAGTAACTATCTGTCACAGATCGCTCCAATATCTAAAGTTTTGCCGTAAATGTCTGTCTCAGTGTTTACTCCGCTCTGTGATGCGCATCAGCGCACCTTTTGACACCTGCTGTCAGATCACGCAGCACCCATCCTCTCCCTCAGCAACAAAACGCTACTGAACCCATTCTTAGTTTAATTATTTTAGTATAACTCCGGTTTTATTTGGTCTGTTAACAAAAATAAAAACTGGTGTGTGGTTTATAATCCGCATTTTAAACATAAGTTGAATAGGAAACTCAGAGAGGCGGAGTCTTGCTGCTGCAGCGTCCCAAAGGTGTGTTTTCATTGGTCAACTGCAGTCGTAGGTTTTCAAGCAGTGCTTGAAGACTGTTGGAGGCTGTCTTCTTTCTAATATAGAGACTCATATCAATGCGTATAGTACACGTAGGCTATGATTCACTTGGACATAACGAGTTGAGCGCAGCTGAGCTTATTTTTTTCCCAGCACCCCCTGCTGAAATAATGTTCCTGCGGCTATGCTCGTGACTACATTTTTCAGGGGTAAATATTTTTTAAAATCCTCTTCAAATGTTCAAATAAACTGCTACTAGCAATGAAACCTCACAATGCAAACCAATGAGTATGTGCTACTTCCGGTATCTCACCGGATGTTGCTAGCATCAGCGTTTCTCCATGAGGCTACTCAAAAATAACGTGGATAGCGTGCCAGGCTGTGGTTTTCTCTGAATTTCAGCAGGAGCTACTCTCTCTCCTGCTGACTTTATCAAAACCTGCGCAGCATAATTTGCGGCGCAGCTACGTTAGCAAAACACACAACTGAATTGACGCTGCCTTGCTTTCACTTTCGGGACGCTACCTTTTTGACAAAAAGGTTTTACTGCAGGTAACCGGTAGGATTTGGCTGGTTCAGCCATGTCCTACCGGTTGCCTGCAGTAAAAAGGGCTACAGCTACACAAACTTTAGCCATTAGCAGCTAGCCCAGCTGCTGATAAGCTTCTCTTGAGTAAACAGTAACAAACCACCTCCAGAAACCATATTTTTATATTAATACAGTATATCAGAAGTAAACGTGTAGATGTAAAAGTAATAATTACCCGAGAAACTTCTAGTTTCCGAGCGGCAATTCCTCGTGGAGGATTAGAGCTGCTGCAGCCGGAAGCACCGGCTCTCGTGGACACGGCATCGCCTCCTTGTTGTCCCCCCTCACGCTGTTGACTGCCTCTGCTGTAAATTGACGGTACTGCGGTGGGCTTCAGCATGATCTTCTCCTTGCTTTTGAAACCCATCCTCTGTTCACTCAAGTCACTTTCATTGTAGTCCTCCTCGCGAAAATGCGCACCACAAACCACGGAGCTTGCAGATACAGTCCTAGCTGTGAAGTCTTGCCGTTCGACTTGAAACCTCACCCACGCTCGAAATACCGGGTTTTTCCTTGAAGGAAAACGATTAACTCGATGTCCAGACAGACAGGAGTTAACCTCCACATACACAAACTTTCACCATATTTGACTACTTTTGTGAGCTATATGCTAACACAACGGTTATAATGTCAGTCTAGCCGCTGTTTCCCCCTCCTACGTCACAAAGTCATGTGACCGATTTTTGTTAGATTTTTGTGGAAGTAGCCTTTTAGCACAGCTAAAAACAAATTAAAACATCTGAGATGTATTCCAGCACTGAAATGTGTGATCAACTTTATTTTTTCACTAAATAGAAAGATTTTTATGATTTCAAAACAACTTGAAAGATGGACTTTAAGCTTTGCTAATACTGATATATATTGTTGCAATAGGTTAAATTGACCAAGCACATGAAGGAGTACTTCTACAGGTATTCTGTAGTCAGTCTCTCTGTCAGTGAGGAAATTCCTCCTGAAATTCCTCTTGTACTGTTTTTCCACTGATTCTGAGTCAGCAACTGTTTTACTTGTTAGGCTTAAAATATCTCTGACCAAGTCAATAAAAATCCTCTAACATATAAGCTGCCATGTCTGATATCAACCTGAGCCTTGCTCACTGATTTTGATGGGCAAGGTTGACAGATATAACAAAATCATGATGAACAAACCATGAAATAATGAAATAAATTATGAAATATCTATAAATAAATTTTAATGAATTAAATATTTCTATGGTTCATGTAATTAAATATTTAAAATATTTAATGATACATTTATAAAATTATTAGATAGCAAGCTTACATTGAAACAATGTAGAATCCACATTGCATTGTCAATGTTAAACCATTGAATCAATATCATTTTGCACCCAAATTTAATATTGAAACAATGTTGATTTATTAACTATAGACCAATGCCATTACAATTGTATTTCAATTAACCTGAATATTGAAACAACATTGAAATTTCAACACAACTACAGATCAATGCATTTTCACTCATTTTTCAATTGAGAGAAATAATCACAGTATTCCTGCTGTCTCTGTCAGAATTCATCAGTTTTGCAACATTGATTCAACATCTAGTTTGCATCAAGATTTCAATGTCAACCATTTTGATGATTCAGATGAAAAATCAATATTGTTTCAATGTAAGCTTGCTATCTGTGTCACTTTTGGCTCTCCATACCTTGCAACAAGAACTCATGTAATAATTAGACTATGCCTTTTTCCAGCTTTCATTATGGGCCATAATTTAAGTCAGTTAACTCTAAATCATAATCAGCTTTGAAATAAATGTTGATTAAATGATACACATTTAAACAGATGATGAGAGATGTGTCCTAACTTATGAAAGTGAATACATATAGCCTATAGTAATAAGATAACTCCATTGCTTGAGAGCCAACAGATATAAAGTAGCTAAAGCTAACAGTGTGATAAATGTAACAAGATTTATTACAAGTTCACATTTCACGTCTTTCAGGTTATTTTGTAAAATAAACTGAAATTGGTTTGTTGTAAAACAGGACAGAATGGTTATAGAGCTAAGTTCACATGTTCGTCAAAAACTACTCAAGCTCTGGCTGTAGACATAAAAATCCTGCAGCAGGAGAAGACGGTCCTTCCTTGGCCATCCTACAATACCAAATCACGCATACAGGAGGCTGTTCGGCCATGGATGCGCAAGAGCATTCTGCCCCAATGGACTGTCCGGTTCCGACAGAGAGAACCACTGTTGGCATGGTGTCGTTGCGCTCGAGGCGAAGAGGTCCGCCTCGGCTGCACCATACCTCCGCCCGATCATTTCGACAATGGCTGGGTTCAGTTTCCACTCTCCCGGTGGAGGTTTATGTCATGAGAGTGGATCCGCAGCACAGTTCTGCACACCGAGCAGATGGGCCGCACTGACACTCTGAAGGTGAGGCAAAGCCCACAAGAGGAGCTTTCGAGCTTCTATCAGTGAGTGAGTGGACCTAGTGCCCCCCTGATGATTTATGTGGAAGACTGCAGATGCGTTGTCCAAACAGACAAGGACATATTTCCCTACTAGAGCAGGTAGAAAATGCTCGAGAGCTAGCCAAGCAGCACACAGCTCCAGTACATTTATGTGCTGAAGTCTCTCCTGGGGGCTCCAGGCACCTCTGATCATTCTGTGATTCCACACAGCCCCCCAGCCTGAAAGAGATGCATCTGTAACAACCACTTCCTGACAAGAAGAAGGGAACCTAAAGGGACCCCCCTGCAGATGAAGTCCATGTCCCGTCCCGTCCCGCCCCCCCCGACACACACACACAAAATATGAACTTTGCACTATAATAACCATTCGGTCACGATCTTTATCTGTTTTACTTTATTATTGCACAGCACTTAAATTAACCTGAAAAACGTTAAATGTGAACTTGTAATAAATCTTGCTGCATTTATCACACTGTTGGACTGACTTTAAAGCTGTTTGGCCTCAAGCATTGCGAAAGGCAGGAACTTCCTACAACAGCTTACATTTCCAATATTCACATCCGTGGCAGATGTAACATAGGTGAATGCTAACTTGATGTTATGCTTGATGCGATACTATTAATCATGAATAAAGAGCTATGCTCGCTATGATCTGAAGTCAAAATACGGCTACTGGAGCTGATGGTCACCAATCAATTAGCACATGAACACATTTCTTGCAGGTTCTGTAATGATGCATGTTATACACAGCCCGGCCAAAAAAAAAAAGTCGGCACCTGGATTTAACTAAGCAAATGGTTCCGAGCCTTTTGGATAATTACTGCATGGGTGATTATCTTTCAGCTGGCAACAAATTATTTAACCTCAACTGGTGCAATGAGTTGCTTCTCATTTCTTAAACAACCATGTCAGACACATCTCGTGGTTGTGGAAAAGATGTTAGTCTGTTTGAGAAGGGTCACATCATTGGCATGCATCAAGCAGAGAAAACATATAAGGATACTGCAAGAACTACTAAAACTGGGTTAAGAACTGTCCAACGCATTATTAAAAACTGGTCTGATGAGTCCAGACTGACCCTGTTCCAGAGTGATGGGTGCATCAGGGTAACCCCTATTTTACTGGTTCAAATAGAATTCATTATAGTATATGGGGGGTTTCAGGCGCATCCCAGAAGCGGTATGCCGTGCCGCATAATCCGCGTGCATGTATGTTGGCACCCTCCTGACGCCATAATCAAATGTTACACAAGTGCCTAATGTTCTTGCCCTCCCAGAAAAATCCCTGAATGTCTGATGTCCGTTATCATACAGACTCATTTAGTTGTGTTAAAGTAAAAGTTAAAGTCCCACTAGTTGTCACACACACTGGTGTGTGTGAAATTTGTTCTCTGCGTTTCACCCATCCCCTGGGGGAGTGGTGAGCTGCAGCCACGCTCGGGAACTATTTGGTGGTTTAATTCCCCAATCCAACCCTTTTAATGCTGAGTGTCAAGCAAGGAGGCATTGGGTCCCATTTTTCAAAGTCTTTGGTATGACCCGACTGGGATTTGAACTCCGATCTCCCAGTCCCAGGGCAGAAATGAAAACCACTAGGCCACTGAGCTGGTGTTCAATTGTAAGTACAATTTAAAAAACCACAGAGGCAGCTTCCTGAATAATTTTTGCACTAGTGAAGATGACAGCATCATCAGCAAACATTTGAAACTCAACAACTTACTGCTATTCTGATTCTACAAATACATGTAGTGTTTTTAAAGATTAATAGATGACTCTGAAATTAGTTATATTGGAGAAACAGTGCAGTTACAAGATGTGTGCAGCTGCAGCGAGTCCTCCACAGCAGCATTATTATGGCTTTATTCTACTTTTCTTTACAAGTGGTTCTAGTACAACCCCATGCATTAATACAAGTGGTACTAAAAGGCCACACAGGTAGATTAAAATGACTCAATGATTGTCATCAAAATGGAATCATAATCAGTGTTGGGCAAGTTACTTCAAAACTGTAATGCATTATTTATTACTTGTTACTCTCATTTTAAAGTAATTCATTACATTACAATATTACTGATTTTAAAATGTAAGGCATTACATTACTTTTGCATTACTTTAAGTTACTCTCACCAAAATAATATGGATTTGGGAATCTAAATGTAGCTCATGACGCTCAATTAGCTCATTAGACATGCAGTTGAAGGTGATGTGTTACTTAACTGGGCTAGGGTTTGTTGTTAAAACAGTCAAACATAATTAACAGTTCTTTAGATGTAGCACATAAAGTGCATTTGACTACAATATTCTTCATATCCTCATTTTTCACACACTTAAAGTAACGGGTGTATGCCCATTCGGAGAATGTTCTATCTAACGTTAGATCAGCTGCAGGTTCACTCATCTCTGCTCAGTCTGACTACAGGAAGTGAAACATTTTGCGTGAACATTTCTCTTCTGCTGATATTGTGTAGCCTAGAAATCTAGACACACCGTAGCAGAAGCAGAAAGATTTTGCTCTGCAGGTCCTTCTGATCACCTCCATCAGGGCTGGGTTATGATTGCCCCTGGGCATGAAAGTGTCCAATGCTGGCCAGGACTCCCAGAAAATTATTTTTTATTAAATAAATGCAACAACATATTGTATGCTGCTAGCTTAAATTAATTGTGTGTGTGTGTGTGTGTGTGTGTGTGTGTGTGTGTGGTGGGTGGGTGGGGGGGCCTCCACCCTGTTTTTTGCCTTGGTCCCCAAATGCCTGGATACGGCCCTGGGTGTGGAACTGAGTTTTGAAGGTGATCTGAATTTTATCAAATAAATAAATATTACATGTTTATAAATTATTGCTTTATAATGTTATTGTTGTGTAGTGGGTAAAAATCTACCTACTTTTTCCTTTTCAAGAACTTTATTTAGTTTTCTCGTTTTTTATTTGACTATTTTCCTGTCTGTCTCTTATCTTCCTGCATCTCTTTTCAATCTTCCAGAAAAACGGCTTCCTGGATTTCCTACTTTTTCACATTTTGAACTAATCAGTTCAGGGATCCACCGCAGAAATAGAGAAATGTGCGCCCGCTGCAGTGATGTGATGTCACCGGGGCACAGATGAGCTCTGCTGGGGGAGCGCGCGTCAGACACAAATAAAAAGATACGAGAATATAAGCGGACATGAACGATCGCGTGTTAATTGTTTTCTTTTGGTGGCATGACTTTGAGAGTGAGGCTGCGGCGCGCGTCAGGAGCGCATGAACCATCAGCGCTCTCCCTCTGCTCAAAAGACGTCCTGGTGCGCTGAGAGTCCATATAAATAATGTCATATCAAAACTGGACCTTTATTCAGGCTCCCACGTAATTAGAACCCTGAAGAAACCCCACTAATTGATTCCTGGTTAAAAATGCGTTGTAATGCGCGCGTTACTGACATTGTACCGAGTAAAATATTACTGATTTTTTTTCTGTAATGCCTTACATTACCGCGTTACAGCAAAAAGCAATGCATTACAGTAATTAATTATTTTGTAACTCGTTACTCCAAACACTGATCATAATGCATAAAAATATTTTGAAATTGATGCATGGATGAGTTGAACATCAGAAGTTCCTGTTATGCAGCACTGCCACCTTCTTCAGCGAGTCTCTTTGGTTTGAGTCAAGTCTGGTTACGCTGCTGACCTCCTGCCACTGGAGGGAGCCGTGGCTGCTCACGGACTGGAAAATAAATGAATAAATGCAGAGTTTATCAGAAGCTGTTTAAGTACTGAATGAGTGTTTTTGCAGAAATAAGAATGTATTACCATATTTTTGATGTCCACCATCACCTGGCTTGTTCGGTCTAGGTGAATGTTCAGGACGGTGGTTTCCACCCAGGCGTTATCCGTGTTCCTGCAGTCATCTACATAACCCTCAAACACCTGAAACATAGCAGCAAATTCAATTTAATTAGTACAAATATTTATATATATATATATATATTAGGGCTGTCAGAATTAGCGCATTTTTAATGCGTTAATTCAAAGTCCCCTTAACAGCATTAATTTTTTTAATGCGCGATTAATGCACAGGCTTCCGTAGTTTGTTTTGGCCCTCCTTGCGTACTTTGACGTAAATAAGAAGCAGGAACAAGCTATTGGCCAGAGGCAAATTTCCTTTGAATCACATGTGTAAAAATGTATTAAACCCTCAAGTAAATTTCTTTGTAGGATTTCCACGGCTGGATTTTTTAAAAAAAACTGTGTTTTTAAAGGGTGCGGGGATAAACAGGAATGCTCCCGTCTGAGCATAAGCCGGCGATGACGTAACCGCTCAGAAAGTTAGTAAGTGACCCGCAGCTCGGTATTTAATGTTTCATCAGTGAGATGTAGCTTCTGAAACCTCTGATAGTCGGTCAGATTTTTTTTCTCTGGATTACGATGAGGCGGATATCGGAGAGCCGGAGTTCAATCAAACATGATTGAGAGTTTGACTCCTACGCAGCAAGCTAGACTGTTTACCTCAGAAGACTCGTGGGTCGAACTGGACACCAGTGGCGAAACTATTGCGGAGGAGGATGCCAAACATCTTCAGAACCTAAATCGGTACAGTTTGTTTACTTTTATTGAGTATTTAACTCCTGTGTGCGAAGTGGTTCGAAACGCTGCAACCGGGACCTCTCAGCTGAGGTCTCAGCTGATGAGATAGCTTCATCATTCATTCCCAGTATAATTCAATAATCTACAGAAAAATAAAACAATGTGCTGCCAGTTTTACCGCTGCGTGTATTTATTGATATAACTCCGGAAAACATAATTGATAGCTTACCAGAATTACTTTTTGTGTGTGTGTGTGTGTGTGTGTGTGTGTGTGTGTGTGTAGGCCAGTGTTCAGCAGCAACATCCGCTGATTTGAGTTTGGCCCCTGTTGCATTATTTTTGTCTGAGTTCAATGGATTAAGAAAGCAAAAAAAATAAGTAATAGAAGTGTTGCCTTATATTTTTATTAAAAATAATAAGATATATTTAAAATGTGCTAAATAGGCAGAGTCCTACTTCTTTATCACACTGCTCCCTTTGTCCTTGTTTTAGTACCACATGTGTTGATTTTGTGAGTCTTTATGGTGGAACCATATAAGGTGTTATTGTGTGGGAGGTAATGCCTAATTGCACTTTTGAATTTTTTTTTCTGAGGAGGATACTGGAGTGTATTTATCATGTTTGTTTGGTACAGTTATAATAAACATATTTTCTTAAAAGTATATTTGTCCACTCCATAGTTGAAATATGAAAAATTTGAATAAGAAAAAAAAAATTGTGATTAAAAAATTTAATCGATT
>SSNS01000095.1:127354-175658 GCA_006937985.1 Aphyosemion australe
CCCTCGAACTAGTCTGCATAGACTACCTACATCTGGAGAAGAGCAAAGGGGGGTATGAGTACATTTTAGTGGTGATCGACCACTTTACAAGGTTTGCCCAGGCCTATGCAACCAAAAATAAAAGTGGGAAGACGGCTGCAGAACGGATCTACAGTGACTTTGTAACACGCTTTGGATTTCCGAACAAATTACACCACGATCAGGGACGGGAGTTCGAGAATGAGCTGTTCAGGACTCTGGGACAACTCTCAGGAGTCGGACACTCTCGAACATCCCCGTATCACCCCCAGGGAAATCCGGCCGAGCGGTTCAACCGCACACTGTTACAAATGTTGCGTACCTTAACAGACGGGGAGAAAGAGAGATGGAAGGAACACCTCTCACTCGTGGTCCACGCATACAACTGCACTCGTCACGAGTCCACGGGATACTCGCCCCACTTTCTAATGTATGGTAAGCACCCTCGTCTACCTATAGATCTTCTATTTGGCCTGGTCGAAGAGACGGAGATAGTGACTCACAGGGAGTATGCAAAGAAGTGGCACGAAAGAATGAAGGAAGCATATCGGATTGCTAACGAAAGGAGCCTGTCGTCCAGTGACAAGGGCAAGTTGTATTACGATCAGAAGGTGAGAGGAGTGGTCCTAAAGCCAGGAGACAGGGTGTTGGTGAGGAATCTGGGTGAGCGAGGTGGACCCGGGAAGTTGCGCTCCTACTGGGAGAACAAAATCTATGTGATCAAGGACCAAGTGGCTGATAATCCGGTTTACACAATCCACCCAGAGAATGGGGACAAGAGGAAAGCACGGACATTACACCGGAACCTACTCTTGCTTGTTAACGACCTCCCAGTCCAGTTCCCGCCCCAAGGGGTCAGACCAGCCCCTAAGCCACAGAGGAAACAGAGGAGCCCGCTGTCGAAAGGAAGGGGTTGGAGAGACCAAGAGTGTGAAGTCTCTGATTCGGATGGGGATTCAGAAGGATACTGGGTTAGAGTCCCAGAGCGCTGGTCCGAACCCGGAAATGACGAGCAGCATCAATTGGGACAAAGAACATCAACCAGAGATACCCATTTCAGGGATGGAAGGTCAGAGTCGCACAAAGAGCATGATAATAGTCCGAGGCAGGTGGAGAGCCCGTCATTCCCTGGAGCAGCCCCGGAACCGCTGGGGACCGAAGCAGAGCTGGCAGAGAAAGTAACCACGACCGTCCTGTTGGAGCCAGAGGATGACGAGGCAGACCCTAATGAACCTCGGTCGGATGAGGAGCAGGAACTGCCCCATGACAACTCACTGTCGAGTTCCCCAGTGCCACTAAGACGATCTGCAAGAGAGAGACAACCCAGACACATGTTCACCTACCCATCCTTAGGCCTCCCCACATATGAGGCATGCCCTAAAGTTCATGCTACGGGTACCATCTTCATGCCTTATACTCACCCGTGGGCCCCCCACCCATACTTACCTTCAGTTACATGTGCCCCTGTGATCCAAGCTCCTTTTACCCAGTTCCCTCTTATCCAGTTACCTTCCACTCGACCCACATACCTACCTCACATGTGATTCTTGATAAGCCTTAGTGCACACAAAGTTTTAGGAAATGTACATTTTGAGGTGTGTATTTNTTGCACAGGTTGTCCAACTTCTCCAGGATGGCACATCCACACGTGCTGCAGCAAGAAGGTTTAATGTGTCTCCCAGCACAATCTCCAGAACATGGAGGAGATTTCAGGAGACTGGCGGTTATTCTCGGAGAGCTGGACAGGGCCGTAGAAGGTCCACAACCCATCAGCAGGACCGATACCTGCTCCTTTGTGCAAGGCGGAACAGGCTGAGCACTGCTCGTGCCCTACAGAATGACCTCCAGAGGGCCACTGGTGTGAATGTCTCTACCCAAACAATCAGGAATAGACTTCATGAAGATGGCCTGAGGGTCCGACGTCCTGTAGTGGGCCCTGTGCTCACTGCCCAGCACCGTAGAGCTCGACTGGCATTTGCTCAAGAACACCAGAATTGGCAAGTCCGCCACTGGCGCCCTGTACTTTTTACAGACGAGAGCAGGTTCACCCTGAGCACCTGTGATAGACGTGAAAGAGTCTGGAGAAGACAAGGAGAAGATTATGCTGCCTGCAACGTGGTTCAACATGACAGGTTTGGTGGTGGGTCAGTGATGGTCTGGGGAGGCATATCCATGGAGGGACGCACAGACCTCTACTGCCTAGGAAATGGTGCTCTGACTGCCATAAGGTATCCAGATGAAATCCTTGAACCCTTTGTCAGACCCTACGCTGATGCAGTAGGTCCTGGTTTTCTCCTAATGCACGACAATGCCCGGCCTCATGTGGCAAGAGTATGCAGGCAGTACCTGGAGGATGAAGGAATTGAAACAATTGAATGGCCTTCATGATCCCCTGACTTAAACCCAATAGAACATCTGTGGGACATTATGTTTCGGTCCATTAGGCGGCGCCAGGTTGCTCCTCAGACTGTACAAGAGCTCAGGGATGCCCTCACACAGATCTGGGAGGAAATGCCACAAGACACCATCCGTTGTCTCATTAGGAGCATGCCCTGACGTTGTCAAGCATGCACACAAGCTCGTGGGGGCCACAAGATACTGAAAAGCATTTTGAGTTGCAGAAATTAAGTTTTTAAAATAATGGATTAGCCTGCCACATCTTCATTTCACTCTGATTTTAGGGTGTCTACACAATTGAGCCCTCTGTAGGCTGAAATCTTTTAAGACTTGGCACCCTTTTGTTCCTAAGACATTGCCCTGTCGTTATTTGTATAGATATCCAACTTCATATTGAGATCTGATGTATCTAATGTGTTTCTTTAAAGTGTTCCTTTAATTTTTGTGAGCAGTATATATATATATATATATATATATATATATATATATATATATATATATATATATATATATATATATATAGCACAGCTGAATACAGCTAATTTGTTTGATTTAGTGACGAATTGCTCCTGTATACACTAAGGAAGGCTGGGGAGACATTTCAGCAGTTAGAATAAGGTGTTAAAAAGACGAACGCACAGCAAGGAGATAAGTTTTACTTTTGCTTTTGCCAACGATCACTAGGGGGTGCTAAAAACAAGCCAAAACTGACTAGTGTTCCTTTAATGCAGGGTTTCTTAACCCTGGTCCTCAGCGCCCCCCTGTCCTGCATGTTTTCCATGTCTCTGCTTCAGCACATGGCTGCAGAAGCCTGTTAATCACTCACTCATTTGTGTCAGGTGTGTGGCAGCAGGGAAACACTGGTGTTTGAAAGGGCAACATGGAAAACATGCAGGACAGGGGGGCGTTGAGGACCAGGGTTGAGAAACACTGCTTTAATGGTTGGTAGGGGTTCAAATACTTATTTCACTCAATGAAATGCAAATTAGTTTCTAGCTTTTATTTAAAGTTATTTTTTTTATTTTCCTTATGATGTGCTATCTGTCACTGTTAAAATAAACCTACCAGTAAAATGATACTGTTCTGAGACTTTTCATTTCTTTGTCATTGGACAAACTTACAAAATCAGCGAGGGGTCAAATAATTATTTCCTCCACTGTATACATACATACACACACACATATATATATATATATATATATATATATATATATATATATATATATATAGGGCATGTATTTTGCTGCTAAACCTCAACATTCTGCTTGGACTGCCATTATTACCGTGTTATTTTTTTCTAATTAATTAATTCGCAGTTAACGTGTTAAAGTCCCACCCTTAATATATACATATTTTATAGAGAAGCTGAACTAATCAAATTTCGACAGGCAGACTCTGGACCAGCACCTTTTTTCCTTCTGATAATTTAGCGTCGAGTGTTTCATAAATCTCGTTTCCCAGGGTTTTCTTGAGAGTTGCTGGCAGGTGGTCAGCAGAGTCAACAAGTCCCTGAGGGTTCAAATGTTATAAGATTATAAACAAATCATGTTTTACAAGAGATCAAACAAAGAAAGTTGAGGAGACAAAATCACTCACCCCAGGAAGTACTAAAAATCCTCGACTCTCACCCCAAACCCCCAGGAACTCCAACACAGACCTCTCACTGTCTCTCCAACTGAAAATCCATGTTCAAACCCTTACATCTCCTCCAAGCTGCAAACTTTTAAAATAAAAACCACCAGGTGACCTACCGTGTCAGCACAAGGTCCAAGTTCTGGTTTGGACCAAGGCGACTGAGTGCACCACGTCCCCTGATCCCCGTCCTCCCTTCTGGGTTTCTAATGAAGAAACGATCCAGCAAACATCAAGACATGCTGCTAACGTTACTGAAAGTGTCATCAACACCTGATGTCACCTTGTTTTGTTACTCACCTGTAATTATCTAAGGCGTCTGATCTGTGAATAAAAGCAGCAGGTAAAAAGTAGAAGCAGAAGAATGAAGAGGCAGTAAAATTGGTTCTGGTGTCAGAACATACCCATCAATGTCACAGCCGTCATCTTTACAATCATAATAAGTCGGCCTGTATGAAGGGAAGCTGACCTGATAAAACAAAGACATAAAAACATTTGAAACCAACAATCCAAACTATTCTTCTGGAGACAAGAAAGCTGATGATTTTTTTAGTTTTGCTTTGAACTTTGGTTGCTCGGGGCAGACTACACTCTGTCCTGAGTTGGTCTGTCACCCTTTGCAAATGGTTCTGTGTGATTCATTGTCTCCCTCTTATCTCCTCAGTTCCGGGTAGGGTAATTGACAAAATCCCTAATACTCTGTTTTATTCCAGATTTTGCACCTGACAACATGTTGTGCATTAAACAGTTTAAATTATTGATCAGAACCTCTTTGTGTTACAGCAAGGTCAAGCTATCTGGAAACAAAATGGAAAAAAAGGGACGAGAGAAGGGATGTAAGAAAATATCGATACACTGAAATATCACGATATTTTGTGTTATGATACTGAATCGATATTTAAAAGCAGTGTAACGATTTTTAATTGAAAATTTACATGTAAACATTTACTGTTTCTTTTATGCAGACCTGCCAACCTTGTCAAAATGTTTTGAGTACCACTTGAGCGGCTTTTTTCGCAGACTTTGCAACTCCATTATTTTAATACGTAATTAATTAAAATAAATAAAAAAATATTTTAATATGTATTTAATGGTAATGATTTATTTTGTATTATTTTGTACTAAGCTGAAGATGGTTACTGTACCTCTTTTTAGTTTCCAACTCAGAAAGGTCAATTTCCACAAAATTTTCTACCCCCAGTCCCTTTAACCTGCTGTAATTATAAAATGTAAAATGTTTTATTTTATGGGTGACCAATCAGAACTCTTGAAATAAATGTGCCGTTTATAAACATCAACCTATAGAGCTGAAAAATATGTTAATATGATAATCCAAACTTCTGCTGTTAATGTAGAATGATCTAATCCAGGTTTGAAGACTGTTCTTTAAGGACTCTGCTATTAGTCTAATATAATCTAGTTGAGCTTTGAAGAATCTAAGAATTGTAGTTTTTGAGCAGAGCCAGTTCTAATGGTGAAACTCAAAAATGACAATCTGGTGTAAAAGTCCACTTATGTCAGCAACAACCCCAACAACAACAGTATATGTCAGTGCGTCTCTCGTTATTTCCAAAATCGCTTGTTTATTTAATTTTAAATTTAACTAAAATGATTGAAATTTATTAAAACATTAAACTAATTTTGCCTCAACAGCACCGCACAATTAAAGAAATAAATAAAATAAGTAAAAATAATAATACCACCACTATTATTAGAACAAAGATCTATGAAATGATTGGAGAGGAACTGAAAATTAAAAACTGTATAAATATAAATATTAAGAAACTGTAACTAAGACTCGTCCTTTAAAGTACTGAATGAGACTTTTTGTCCACTAGATTTTATTTATTAATTTCGACTCATTCTTCTGACTTTACAGAGGGAACTGACCCTCGTTCAAAACAAGCTCTCTTTTCTTGAGGAAGATTTTTTTTTTAGGAAGAACTTGTTAAAACCAGAAAATCATCTAATTCTCCAGAACTTCTTCACATTAGGTTTTATATTTTAGATTAACTAACTTTAGCCCTGCTGTTTTATCTATCTATCTATCTATCTATCTATCTATCTATCTATCTATCTATCTATCTATCTATCTATCTATCTATAAGCAGTTAAGAGTTACAGCTACATGTCACAATTATTTATAATTCATATAAAATAATTTAAATTCCATCTAGGCGTGGGCAATATCATGTCATTCACAATATAGCCAGTAATTATTTCTTGCCAAAAAAAAATCTATCATGTTGAGCTAATTTCATGATGTAATTATATCCACTATACAGAGGATTATGTTAATGTGGGTCATCAGCATGAAGTTATTAAAAGTTATGAAAGCAAACATGGCTGGAATTTTAGTTTTAATTCATATCAGCCAGTAAGGAAAAATGTGTTTGAGGAATTTTGGCCTCTCCAGGCTTCCATACTTTTAACCTGGAGAACGGGTTTAGCTCGTCCCTGCACATAAACAGCAAAAACACACCGGTGAAGCGGTGAATTAAAACGTCCAAATCGGATGGCGACGCAGCGGCATAAAAGCATGTCATTTTGGCGATGCGCAGGTCAGTGCACGGCTCTGGGACAGAGAACCGAGCCTGCCCGTCCCATCAGCAGCGGGTGAAGCGCACCGCTCCCCCGGTCTCCCAGCCAGAGCGTGCGAGGCACATCAACTTGAATTAGACAGATCAGATGGGATTCTGTGTGTGAAATAACGCCAGTTAAATGGTCCTCTCTGTGTTGTTTGTGTGCATGGTGTCCAGTAGCTGATATTATAATTAATGTAGTGTTTTTTTTTTCCATAAACCTGATTGCTTGGTGCCCCCATGGCCACTCGGTGCCCTACGCACTGTGATGCGCGTTTAGGGAGCGCTGGGTTAGGTAGAATCGTTTTTCTCCACTTTTCTACGATGATTGGCTTAAACTTCTTCACCACGCTGCTGAGTCGTTTTGTCAGACATGAGTACCACACGTGCATATTTCCTACAGAACTCACGTGTCCGCAGCTTTTTGCGTAGTTTAGAGGGGTGAGTCATAGCGTAAATAGATGCCAAATTGCGTACTTGCTACGCAAAATGCGTACAGGTTGGCAGGTCTGTTTATGTGATGCAATTTAAACTCTGACTGCTAGGTGGCAGCAGGTTTTACTGCCTTCCTTCTGACTGAACAAGATCTCGCGATAACTGTGGCTATGACTAAGAAGTGTCTGGCCTGTGTTTCCAATCAAATTCAGTCTTAAAAATCACAAATATTGTCTGGCTTTCTGTATTGCGATATATCGTATCGTCCTCCCTGGATTGTGAAATAAATCGTTTCACAAGATTCTTGCCAATTCACACCCCTAGATGACAAAATAGTTCAGTACCTCCCATGGTACTTTCTCTTCAGGCACAGGAAAGCGTGTGATTTTGCTGTTTGGGTAGAGAAACTGACGGGCTTTCACATGGAAACACTTTTCAATCTCCAATGTGTTTCTTAAAGAGTCGAGATTTCCATCTGTTGCAGTCGAGGCTGTGGGAGAGAGGAGACAAGAGAGCAAAGAACTAGAGATGCGATGTAACCTGTCTGCAAAACCAGAAACAAGTTCATGTGTTTGTAACAGTGAGGAGAGTTTGGTTACTGACTCAGTGGTTGTGTTTCTTTTGCAGAAGGCCCCTGAGATTTCAGACTGTCCATAATCAACTGCAGAGTTTTGTTTGACATGGTGAGAAAAAGCCAAGTGTTAAATCACTTTACAGTAATCAATCCACTTGAGTGCACCAAGAAGTGTGCCGTGCATTTATTATAACATAGGAAACCAAAAATTTCAGGCCACAACCTGCTCCTCTAGTCTGGCGAGTCTCTTCAGCACTGCAGCTGAGCTAGTTTCCTCTTCCCTCTCTAGCTGCTCAGTTAGGATGGTAACCCTCAGGGAAAAGGAGCAAAACTCAAATGTATTCATTACAATTAAACACAACCTCAAAGATTCATCAAACCCATGAAAATAACACGATGAAGACCCAGACAGAAGATATGATTTTACTTTTGGGCTGTATCCAGGATGCGTCTCTCCATGCATTGGCTCTGCTCCTGCTGTGCAGACAGCAGATGTCGGTCCTTCATCAAGGTCTCCCAGGACAACAGCTCCTCTTCCTCCATCTGAGGAAGCTCATTCTCTGAAAAAAAGTTTGTATCACTAGTTAACGTAGATTTTACTTCTCTTGGGACACACAGAGAAAACCATCACCACTTTAAAATCACACTCATACGATGATTAAAGTATCTATGGGGTGCCATTTGTAAAGTTAGAGAGTCAGAATTAAACAGCAATATTTTGGGTTAATTAGCATTATGAAAAAAGTGGGTAAAGTCATATTTTCACCATGTTATTCAAACATTTTTAAATGTCAGAGTTCCCAGCTAAATATTTTGTCTGCAAACTAACTCTTTATTTTGAGCTAAACACTTATTTTACAAATTAAATATTTAGGTCAGACCAAAATATTTATTTTACAGACTAAGTGTTTAGCTCATATTCTAAATATTTAGTTTACAATCTAAATGTTTAGCTCCACATTAAATATTTTGGTTTACAAACTAAATGTTTAGATACAAACAAAAAAATGTTGTTTGCAAATGAAAGATTTAATTAGAAAAACAATATTTAGAACTAAATACCTAAATATTTTGTTTGCACACAAAATATTTTTTTTGGAGCCAAATATTTTGTTTGCAAACTAAATATTTTGATCAAAACTAAATAATTAGATATGAGCAAAATATTTAGTTTGGAAATCAGATATTATGCTTGGAAAATAAATATTTAGTTCTGACCTAAATATTTAGTTAACAAAATAAATATTTGTAAAATAAATATTTAGCTCAAAATTAAATATTTTGCTTGGAAAATAAACATTTAGTTCCAATCTAAATATTTAGTTAACAATATAAATTTCTGTAAAATAAATATTTAGCCCCCTCCCTGGGCTGCCACCTTACAGTGGTGGAGGGGTTTGAGTGTCCCAATGATCCTAGGAGCTAAGTTGTCTGAGGATTTATGCCTCTGGTAGGGTCACCCATGGCAAACAGGTCCTAGGTGAGGGATCAGATAAAGTGCAGCCCAAAGACCCCTTATGATGAATATAACAAATGGAAACAGTGTTCCCTTGCCTGGACACGGGTCACCGGGGCCCTCCTCTGGAGCCAGGCTTGTAGGTGGGGCACGCTGGCGAGCGCCTGGTGGCTGGGCTTTCACCCATGGAGCCCGGCTGGGCACAGCCCGAAGAGGAGACGTGGGTCCCCCTTCCCATGGGCCCACCACCCGTGGGAGGGGCCAAAGGGGTTGGGTGCAGTGTGGAAAGGGTGGTAGCCGAAGGCGGGGACCTTGTCGGTCTGATCCTCGGCTACAGAAGCTGGCTCTAGGCACGTGGAATATCACCTCTCTGGTGGGGAAAGAGCTGGAGTTGGTTTGTAAGGTTGAGAGGTTCCGACTAGATATAGTCGGACTCACCTCGACTCATGGCTCTGGAACCAGTTTCCTCCAGAGGATTTGGACTCTCTACCACTCTGGAGTTGCTCCCACTGAAAGGCGTCGAGCAGGGGTGGGCATACTTCTTGCCCCCCATCTTGGTGCCTGTACGTTGGGGTTTGCCCCGGTGAACAAGAGGGTAGCCTCCCTCCGCCTTCATGCGGGGGGATGGATCCTGACTGTGGTTTGTGCTTATGCACCTGCAGCTCATACTACCCACCCTTTTTGGAGTCCCTGGAGGGGATACTGGAAAGCGCTCCATTCGGTGACTCCCTCGTTCTGCTGGGGGACTTCAATGCTCACGTGGGCAATGACAGTGAGACCTGGAGAGGTGCGGTTGGGAGGAACGCCCCCCCCCCGATCTGAATCCGAGTGGTGTTCTGTTATTGGACTTCTGTGCTCGTCATGGATTGTCCATAGCGAACACCATGTTCAAGCATAAAGGTGTCCATATGTGCTCTTGGCACCAGGATACCTTAGGCCGCAGGTCGATGAACGATTTTGTTGTCATTTCATATGATCTGCAGCCGCATGTCTTGGACACTCGAGTGAAGAGAGGGGCGGAGCTGTCAACTGACCACTACCTGGTAGTGAGTTGGCTTCGATGGTGGGGGAGGAAGCCGATCAGACCTGGCAGACCCAAATGTGTTGTGAGGGTCTGCTGGGAACACCTGGCAGAGTCTCCTGTCAGAAGGAGCTTCAATTCCCACCTCCGACAGAACTTCAAACGCATCCCGGGGGAGGCAGGGGACATTGAGTCCGAATGGGCCATGTTCCGTGACTCCATTGTCAAGGTGGCTGACCGTAGCTGTAGCTGCAGGGAGGTCGGTGCCTGTCGTGGCGGCAATTCCCGAACCGTTAGGGATACTGTCAAGCTGAAGAAAGAGTCCTATCGGGTCTTTTTGGCCTGTGGGACTCCGGAGGCAGCTGATGGGTACCAGCAGTCCAAGCAGAATGCAGCTCGGGTAGTCACGGAGACAAAAACCTGGGCATGGGAGGAGTTTGGTGAGACCATGGAACAAGACTTCCGTATGGCTTTGAGGAGATTCTGGTCCACCATCCGGCATCTCAGGAGGGGAAAGCGATGCACTACCAACACTGTTTACAGTGGGGACGGTGGGTTGAGTAATTCGAAGACCTCATCAATCCCTCCGGCACATCTTTCAGTGTGGAAGCAGAGTCTGGGGACTTTGGGTTGGGCTCTCCAATCTCTGGAGCCAAGGTCACTGAGGTGGTCAAAAAACTCCTCAGTGGAAAGGCTCCGGGGATGGATGAGATCTGCCCGGATTTCCTTAAGGCTCTGGATGTTGTGGGGCTGTGTTGGTTGACGTGGCTCTGCAATATCGCGTGGACATCGGGGGCAGTTCCACTGGATTGGGAGACCGGGGTGGTGGTCCCCCTATTTAAACAGGGGGACCACAGGGTGTGTTCCAACTACAGGGGGATCACACTCCTGAGCCTCCCTGGTAAGGTCCATTCGGGGGTTCTGGAGAGAAGGGTCCGTCGGATAGTCGAACCTCGGTTCCAGGAGGAGCAATGAAGTTTTCGTCCTGGCTGTGGAACACTGAACCAGCTCTATACACTTAGGGGGCTCCTGGAGGGTGCGTGGGAGTTCACCCAACCAATCTACATGTGCTTTGTGGATTTGGAGAAGGCGTTCGACCACGTCCCTTGGGGAGCCCTGTGGGGGGTACTCTGGGAGTATGGGGTACCAGGCCCCTTGATACGGGCTGTTAGGTCCCTGTAGGACCAGTGTCAGAGCTTGGTCTGCATTACTGGCAGTAAGTCGGGCTCGTTTCTGGTGAGAGTTGGACTCCGCCAAGGCTGCCCTTTGTCACCGATTCTGTTCATAACTTTTGTGGACAGGATTTCTAGGTGCAGCCAAGGTGGTGGGGGGATCTGTTTTGGTGGCCTGAGGATCAGGTCTCTGCTTTTTGCAGATGATGTGGTCCTGTTGGCTTCATCAGACCGTGATCTCCGGCTTTTGCTGGAGCAGTTTGCAGCCGGGTGTGAAGCAGCTGGGATGAGAATCAGCTCCTCTAAATCCGAGACCATGGTCCTGAGTCGGAAAAGGGTAGAATGCCGTCTCCAGGTCAGGGAGGCCTGCCCCAATTGGAGGAGTTCAAGTACCTCTGGCTCTTGTTCACGAGTGATGGAAAGATGGATCGGGAGATTGATAGACGGATTGGTGCTGCATCTGCAGTGATGCGGACGTTGTACCGGTCTGTCGTGGTGAAGAGAGAGCTGAGCCGAAAGGCAAAGATCTCAATTTACCGGTCGATCTACGTTCCTACCCTCACCTATGGTCACGAGCTTAGGGTAGTGACTGAAAGAACGAGATGGCGGATACAAGCGGCCGAAATTAGTTTTCTCCGCAGGGTGGCTGGACTCTCCCTTAGAGATAGGGTGAGAAGCTCGGTCATCCGGGCGGGGCTCGGAGTAGACCCGCTGCTCCTCCACATCGAGAGGAGCCAGTTGAGGTGGCTCGGGCATCTGGTTAGGATGCCTCCTGGACGCCTCCCTGGTGAGGTTTTCCGGGCACGTCCAACCGGGAGGAGACCCAAAGGAAGACCCAGGACACGCTGGAGGGATTATGTCTCTGACCCAACACCACCAACCATCAGGTACACAGAATATTAAATGACGCATTTCTAGACATGACAGTGAGACTTACTGAACTCTTTGTAGTTGATGGGAGGCCTCCGCAGCACCATCCTCCTGATGAAGAGCCAGATATGACTGAGGATGATAAAAGGAGGCGGAACGGCCGGATGGCTGTGATACTCTTTAATTAGCTCATATCTCTGAAACTTCCAGATTCTGTCTGTGTTATCCTGGACTTCCTGGAACGTAAAGCTGTGCAGAAGCAAGGTTAAGAAACAAGAAAACAATGAGGAGAATGAAAACAATTTGAGTTAAAACTTACTTAAAAATTGCAATGAGCAGGTTGAGCAGCAGTATGTTTGCAAAGAGCAAGTAAACGCAAAGCATGATGATGGTGAGCCACTCGGACAAGACTGGGATTTGGTTGTCCTTCAGCACCGGACACTTTGGCTTCAGAGGATCTGTCCCGTCCATGCTGCATGAATTTAAGTCAAGTTCAGCATCTGTAAATCACAAAACACCAAAACTAGAACAAAAAACTTTACAAATATCTTCATGTGCGCACAAATGAAAACTAATATTCTTCATATTTTTATTTAATCTCCACTCACTGTCAATATTTCGAGGAAAATTTCCAAATATGATGAGGTATGGCTCGTAAATAGCTCCCCGGATGATCCATTCCAGCCGATGGTCATTGTCGATGAGGATGCCTTGTTTGGCAACGCCGTACGCCACCACCCAGATACTCAGCAGGAACATGAAGAAGAACAGGTCCTTCATCTGGAGGACAAAACCACATCAGTTACAAGCAAGAAATACAAACACAAACAAACTAAAATGATCTTATCCAAAAATTTTGGATTCTGTCCATTCCTAGCAATTCTGCTCACCATCTTTTTCACTATGATGATTTTGGGTCCCAGCGTTCGACTGATGATGAAGATGGCCATGAGTCGGAGACAGAAGACCATAAAGTCGATGCAAAGGATGATTTTACCCTCATGGAACAGCTTAGATGTCAACCTGATGAAGAAATAAAGCCCCAGTGAGTCACAGATGACCAAGTTTCAAAAGGGTTTTGTCTGAATAACAGAAATGATACCTGAAAGCAACGCCCAAACAAAAAAGGAGGATTGACAGCACATCCAAAATGTTCCAAAGATCATTTATGTACATTCTGCATTTCTTATGAAGCCCAAATCCATCAGGATCGTGAAACAGCTGAGAGGGAAAAGACAGATTTGGGCTGTCATGTTTGTTTTCATATAATCAACTTCCAGCACTAAACAGCATCCATGAGGCGGTCCCACCCACCTGTCTGACCTCCTCACACACCAGAGTGAACACCCAGATGTAGAGCAGCAGCTCTCCAGGAGAGGGAGTCCTCTGGAAGTCGATCATCAGCACCACAGCAAACAGGACGAGGAAGGCCACGTAAGAAACAATCTTCCAGTAAAACGTGACCTGTGGAGAGCTGTAGAAGCTCCCCAGTTTGGAAAAGCTGCCCAGAGGCTTCACTTTCTGTGGCCTGTGGTGATAACGGGACACTTTTATTTTGCATTTCCCTCATTTTGAACAGAAATTTCTTAGTAAGGAATTAAAATAATACATGAAGCATTAACTGTGTACACACAAGCCGACACGATTTGTCCTGAATGTGCTTCCTGTCACTGTCTCCATTATTTTTATCTCTTCATTCATCTCATGTTGTCTCTGGATGAGTTCTTCACGTCTGCAGAGAATCACAAAAGGACGACATAAATGCACCAAAATGTTAAAACTTGTTTACTACTGTAGCTCAATCCCTAGATGCATCATAATGTTGTTGATTTGTGGGATAATTTAAGAAATCAACCTGAAAATAAGAAACCCAGTGCAGATCAGAGGAAAGAAGATCATGCAGATCAAAACTCTCCACACAGGGTTGTCAACTGAGAGCTCCCCACACCAAATCTGATTCAGATACGTCTGAAAGACAAGCATTTTTGTCAGAACAGGATAGTTTATTTAAGATTTTGCATCTGAGTCCTAAAACATCACCTGAACGCCTGACTGAGCTACAAAGTTTTTATTATCAGCCTCCAACGCCAGCCTCAGACACGTGGTTTGACCCCAAGACGGTGACACCCGGACCAGCAGCTTCTGAGCTCGCTCCTCGTCATTGTCATGGCATTCGCTGAACACACCTGAGACAAATATCATATTGATATAATATGCATACTTTAAGAAAAAGCCTTTTGTAAATTCCTGTCTCGTACCAATTGTGCGTTCTTCATAATGACTGGCGAGTTTGAGCATCTCTTGTGCCTCGTCTGCGTCGATTTCTTCCTTTGCCAAATTCTTTAGGATCCTACTGGCAGCCAGAGCAGCTGACATGCAGTCTCTACACTAATGAAACACAGAAAGAGGTATCAGCCATAAAAAAATTAAAGGAACTACTTTTTTATTTTATTCAGTGCAAGAGTTTTCATCACCTGCTCCCATGCAATTTCAGCCAGCTCCTTGTTGTTCTGGACCACAGCCCAAAGAAAAAGGTCTCTGCCTGCATCCCTTTGAGCTTCAGCCCTGTTGTCTCTGAGAGGAGCTTGGGAAGATGCCTGACCTTTACTCAACTAACATAAAAAAGACAGATTACATAAAATCTATATGTTTCGTAGCCATGGGTGAGGTGGGGTAGTTTGATAGTTTGTGCAAAATAGTTTGAACTGATTTAAAATTCTAAAACTGTCAAATCAATTTGGGCATTTTTCTTGCAAAACATTCATCTGATTTATCCAAACACAGTAAAACAGTTGTTTAAACATACTCACAGACTCTGACATGTCCTCTACAGACAGGTTCAGCTGGTATGGGAAGGTGGAGGGAGGATAGATGTTTTGGGTGAACATCCCCAGCAGGCGGCGCACCTCTTCAGAGACATGAGTTAAGGAGATTATTTCTCCTCCCCTTGTGTGACCTCTTTGTCCTTTGCCCAATCCTCGCCCCTTCAAGCGATGACATCTCCTAACTCTGTGAGCCAGTTTGCGCAGGAAGAGGCAGTTTGGCATTTGTTTGTAGAGTTTAAGCAGAGTTTCTTCATCCTGCAGGAAATCCCTCAGACTCACGCCGTTCTCTAGCAGCAGACTCACAAACTGGGGCTTGTTGCCCACTAGGGCTGAGAACATGGCCCAGTTGAGGTCACTGGACTAAACGACATATAATAAAATGAAATAATCTGAAAGCATTTGATTGATAGTGTCAGTGTTTAGTTAGAAAACCCACCTTCCACTGACTTTCCTCTGTGAAAATCTCAGTCTCAGCAATGTCCACCCTGTTCCAGGCTATAGCCAACTCCAGCTGCCTCTTCCAGCTCTCCATTCCTCGTGACTTACTGCTCCTCGAAGCTGAGTAGAGAGTTCACAGTGAGTGGATAGTTTGTAAACTAATTGCTTAGTTTACAAACAAAAGTATATTAAATATTTAGTTTGTAAATAAAGAATTCTAAATATTTAGTTTACAAACTGAACATTTAGCTCCAAACTAAATATTTAGTTTGCAAAATAAATATTTAGTTAGGAAAATAAATATTGAAGTCTGACCTAAATACAGAAGTATGTAATTTGCAAACTAAATATTTAGCTTGGATGTGAAATATGTTTTTTGGAGTTAAATTTTGAATTTGTAAACTAAATTGTGTTTAGAAAGAAATTCCATGTAATGTATTTTATCTATTCATTGTAAAACTCAATAATGTAAAATCCAAACATTTAGTTTGTAAACTAAATATTTAATTTGTAGCCAAATATTCAGTTTGTATACTAAATATTTAGCTCCAAATTGAATAATTAGATCCAAGCTGAATATTTAGTTTGTAAATTAAATGTTTTGTTTGAAAATTTAATATTTAAGTCTGACCTGAATATTTAGTTTGGGTACATATTTACTAGATATCTTGTGACTTACTGCTCCTTGAAGCTGAGTGAAAGGTTCACAAATTAGTTTGTAAAGTAAATATTAAGCTTTAAACTAAGTATTTAGTTAGGAAATTAATTATTGAATCCTGAGCTAAATATTTAAATCTGACCTAAATACAGAAATATGTAGTCTGGAAACTAAATATTTAGCCTGGATCTTAATATGTAGTTTGGAGCTAAATTTTGAGTTTGTAAACTAAATTGTGTTTAGAAAGAAATCCCATGTAATGTATTTTATCTATTCATTATAAAACTTAGTGATGCAAAATCCAAACATTTAGTTTGTAAACTAAATATTCAATTTGGATTCAAATATTCAGTTTGTATATAAAATATTTAACTCCAAACTGAATAATAAGATCCAAGCTGAATATTTAGTTTGTAAATTAAATGTTTTGTTTGAAAACTTTATATTTAAGTCTGACCTGAATATTTAGTTTGGGTTAGGGTACATATTTACTAGATACCTTTTGACTTACTGCGCCTTGAAGCTGAGTGGAAGGTCCACAAATTAGTTTGTAAAGTAAACATTGGGGTTTTAACTAAATATTTAGTTAGGAAAATAATTATTGAATCCTGATCTAAATATTTAAATCTGACTTAAATATAGAAGTATGTTGTCTGGAAACTAAATATTTAGCCTGGGTTTTATTATGTAGTTTGTAGTTAAATTTTGAGTTTGTAAACTAAATTGTATTTAGAAAGAAATCCCATGTAATGTATTTTATTCATTCCTAATAAAACTCAGTGATGTGAAATCCAAACATTTAGTTTGTAAACTAAATATTTAGTTCCAAATTGAATAATTAGATCCAAGCTGAATATTTAGTTTGTAAATTAAATGTTTTGTTTGAAAATGTAATATTTAAGTCTGATCTGAATATTTAGTTTGGGTACATATTTACTAGATATCTTGTGACTTACTGCTCCTTGAAGCTGAGTGAAAGGTTCACAAATTAGTTTGTAAAGTAAATATTAAGCTTTAAACTAAATATTTAGTTAGGAAATTAATTATTGAATTCCTAATAAAACTCAGTGATGTGAAATCCAAACATTTAGTTTGTAAACTAAATATTTAGCTTCAAACTGAATAATTAGATCCAAGCTACGTAAATATGTAGTTTGTAAATTAAAAATTGTCTTTGGAAAATGAATATTTAAGTCTGACCCGAATATTCAGTTTGCAAATAAATATTTATCAGACTTCCTGTTCCTTGAAGCTGAGTGGAGGGTTCACAATGACAGAAAAGCATCGTCAGACCAAATTAAATAAATTTAAACTTAAAAATATGCTTTCCTTGCAATAAAAATAAAATCAGTCCACTCATTCACCACCCAGATGCAACTAGTGATTATTTATTCCTTACTGATTTCATGATTTGTTTGTTACCCGTTTATTGGGGTAAAAATATTCAAATCATATTTAATCTGGATCAAGAAAGGGCACAATTTGGAATTTTGTTTTGTAATTTTTGTATTTATGACAAAATCACAGTACAATTTTCCATAACTCTAAAGATTGATTTTTTTTTTGCCTGAAATAAACATGTCTAACAACATGAATAGCAAACGGCTTTACTCATAATGTTCAGAAAGAAATCCTGGCATGTATTTTAATTCTTCATAAACATCAGAGATGGGAAATCCAAAGCAAAGGTTTTTTTTTTTGCAAGAATGATGAATCACCACAAGCTAAACCTAATATTCTATCAGGCTTTTGTACACATTATACATTAGGCTTGATGTTTATGGGTTTTAATGGAGCAGGGTGAGCTCTGAGGAAGCATTACGTGTTACTAAATAGATTGGGCGTCCTTATTGTTTTCAAGGAACCGCCTGTGTCCATTAGTGTCAGATATTCTGTGGAAGGTTTTCAATCTTGGTACGTTTGACCATGTCATCTAGAATTTTGTATTAGATCTTTCCATCCTCATATTCAAATGCTAGTTCTGTGTTGTATTAAGATAAGTCAGAGATTTTATAGGGTCACCTTTGAGAAGAGCTTGAAGAATGGCCACATCCAAATTCCCATGATTGTCCTCACTTACTCTGAAGATTGTCAGCAAATGAGGCAACCTGATGATGTCCTGAATCTGTTAAACAAACCAGATTTAGAGTTTTACCTGAATGTTGCTTAGTCATCATTCAAGATTCTGCTTCATAGGTTAAATGTTCATGTTTTTACTATAAGAGTTTTATACACACAGTGAAATATATTCACATTATCTGGTTCACAAACCTTTTTGGTCCATTCAAGAATCTTGCCAGAGAAGCTTTCATACTCTGAACCAAAAAACTTTTCCATCAGCTGATTGATGAGAGCGATTGTGACCTGACTAACAGGAAGTCCTGACACCTGAGCGATAACATCCGCTATCCTCCCAGAGCCCTCCAGGATCACACATGGTGTGTCATTCAGCATGGTGTTGTAGATGGTCTGAGAGGAGACACAAATGTATGATGCGCCATTTACAATGTTAAACGGTCTAAGTTTAACACCATTTTTTGGGTTAATAAAAAAAGGGGGTTAATTTTTTTTTAAGTCATGTTTTCATCATGTCATTCATACATTAAAAATATTACAATTCCCAGCTATTTAGTTTGCAAACTAAACTTTTTTATGGAGCTAAAAATGTATTTTACAAGCTAAATGTTGATTTTACAAACTAAATATTTATTTATTTAACCTTTATTTAACCAGATGAGTCGATTGAAAACCCATTCTCAAATATTTAGTTTGTAAACTAAATATTTAGGTCAGATCCTTAGTCTTTAGCTTGGATCTAAATATTTTGTTTACAAACAAAATATTAAATATATTTAGTTTACAAACAATTTAGTTTGCAAATAAAATTTTTAGTTTACAAAATAAATATTTAATTCTGCCCTAAAATTTTTATTTAATTTAATCAGACCGAAATACGTACTTTGCAAACTTAATATTTAATTTGGAAACTAAATATTTAGCTTTTATCTTATTTACTTTGGAGTTACTAGCTACTACTAGTTAGTTTGTTATTTTGCAAACTAAATATTTACCTCCAAACTAAATAACTAGATCAGAGCAAAATGTTTAGCTTGAATATTTAATTTGTAAAATAAATATTTAGCTCCAAATTCAATATTTTGTTCGCTATTTTTTTCCCAACTTTATTTCATTCAAAATAAAAACAAATAAAACATCTAAACAATAAGATATACATAACAAAAAATTTAACTTTGAACGAAAAGGAGCAGAATGAAGAAAAACATCTTATAATTTCTGCCCCCTTTTCCAGAAAAAAATGATCTATACAGTTTCCATTTGTCAGACACATATACAGGTTTTGTAAACACATCAGTTTCTTGCAGAATATAATCACTAGTTCTCTTTACAAATATCCTCTGAACGTTTGTTGGCAGAGTACTTAAGTTGGCTTTATACATAGTTTGTAAGATTTTCCAGTCTTTTAAATCATGAAATTTCAGTAATTTATATTTGATGAACAACGGGGTTGATGGATCTCTACAGCCACTATAGTTGATGATTCTCAAAGCTCTTTTCTGTAAAATAAATAAGGGTTGTGTATAGCTTTTGTATGTTGCTCCCCAGATTTCTACACAATAAGTCAAGTATGGAACAATCAGTGAATTGTACAATGCCAACAAACTAGAATTAGTCAGTAAGAACTTGACTTTATGTAATACTCCTAAGGATTTGGCAAAACCTTTTATGTAACTAATATGTGATTTCCAGGTCAAGTCTTCGTCAATAAGCACTCCAAGAAATTTTGTTTCTTTTACCCTTGTGATTTCAGTCCTATCTATTTCCAATGACACATCACTGTTGTTTTTATCTTTAAACAGTATGAAATTTGTTTTATTAAGAGTCAGTGTCAATCTATTTAAATCAAACCAGTTTTTAATTTTAATCAGTTCAATATTTATCACTTTCGCCACCTCCTTACTATCCAATCCCGAGTAAAACAGCGTTGTATCATCTGCAAACAGAATGGTACCGAGTACCTTAGATACATTTACCAAGTCGTTAATAAACAAAATGAACTGTTTTGGTCCAAGGACCGACCCTTGTGGCACTCCACAGTTAATCTCACATAGTTTTGATTTATTATTATTTATCAGAACAAACTGTTTCCTTTTTTCTAAATAAGTTTTAACCCATTGATGAGCCACACCTCTTATTCCATACTGACTTAATTTTCAAAGTTACCTTGAGTGATCAATGATGTCCAATGCTTTTTTTAGATCAATGAAAACACTGATGAAGTAACTTTTACTGTCTATTGCTGTTGATATTTTGTCCGTTAATTCCATCATTGCCATTGCTGTGGAATGTTTAGTTCTAAACCCATATTGTTCATTGTGTAAAATATTATTTTTTTCGATGAATTTATCCAACCTTGATACAAATACTTTTTCCAATATTTTAGAAAACTGTGGTAGCAGTGACACCGGCCTGTAATTATTGAAACTATGTTTATCACCACTCTTATACAAAGGAATGACTTTAGCTGTTTTCATTGCATCAGGAAAAATTCCAGTAGAAAGTGATGGATTACAAATGTAAGTGAATGGTTCAATGACAGATTCTATGATAGTTTTAACAGTTATCATGTCCAGGTCCTCGTAATCGGTTGATCAATTGTTTCCACAGTTTTTTTACAATGTTTTGTATTTCTTCTTCATCTACTTTGTCAAGGGCAATACTATTAACAGTACTAGTCATTGTGCTCAATTTATCTTCTATTATTGATTTGTTCTCCATCAAACTCCTACCTATATTTACAAAGAAACCATTAAACTCATCCGTAATTTCTTTATCCTCATAAATATCTTTTTTGTCCTTGACAAAGTGATTTGGAATACTGGATTTTGTTTTGTCTCTGTTTGTCATACTGTTTATTATTCCCCAAGTAGCTTTTGTATTATTTTTATTCTGATTAGTTTACCATAATAATCCTTTTTTTGCTTTCTAATTATTGCTACCAACTTATTTTAATATTTTTTATATCTAATCTTCTGCTTCCCTTGTTTGCAATTTAAAAAAAACTCCTATATAAATTATTCTTTTTTGCATACGTGTTCTTTAATCCCTTAGTCATCCAAGGTTGGTTTCCCCTTTTACCTGTAGATTTGGTTAATTTTGCAGTTATCATTATATGATTTTAACAGTATTTTCATGAAGGATGTGTATGCATCGTTGACATCACTGACGTATACCTCCTTCCAATTTTGTTTATTAAGATATTTATTTAATGCCGCCATGGTTTTAACTGATTTATCTCTTCTGTAGTTTATAGTGATGTTTTGTTTTGTTAAATATTTACATTTATAAATGTATGAATGACATGGTGAAAAAATAATGTTTTTTTTTTGACAGGTTAAATAACCCAATGTATTGCTGTTAAATTCTGACTGTTGAACTTTGCAAAAGGCACCCCATGAAAATGGAGGTCAGATAAGTATGAACAAAACAGAAAGGGATAAGGGATGCGATGACTCACATTCAGTGTGCCTGGACCTCCATCTAAAACAACACACACCGCTGGGATGGTTACACCACTGTCTGAACATGGAAAAACATGATCAATAAAAGATGGAAATGTTCACTTTTCAGATGCAGCCTAGGATCAGCAGTTTATTTCCTTTACTTCCAAGATACTTCCTGCCGATGCATTTCTCCAGACTGGTGCGTAATTCGATCTCCACTCCGTAGCGACCTTGTGTTCCATCATCAACCAGCAGAAAGTGAGTGTGATTGTTGTCCAGGCCTGATAGGCGGCCCTGACCATTAATGTCCATCACATAGTGGGCAGGGAAACAGCCCTGCAGAAAAAAAAAAGCAAAAAACACAACCTTTTGATCAGCTGATTAATATTTCCATGTGCAAATGTGAGGGAAAAGTATTTATATTACATCTTTCTCCACCAGAGTATCCCTGTTGTGAATTATTCCCCATGTTGCCACTCCAATAGCCACTATCTCTTTGCCCTGCATTGAGCTCAGGGCATAATCTCTCACAGCCTGCCCCACATGTTTCATCACACCTGTGTTGGTACCACCAGTGATGATCCATGCACCTGGAGACAAGAAAATATCACAGAATAAACAACTGTAGCAACTGCCAAATAACTCATTATGCATTCACAAAATCATAAATCTCCATTTTGTATCTATGGGTGTACCACAGGGATCTATCCTTAGACCTTATCTATTTGAATTATTTCATCTTTTCATCAAAAACACAGGGTTTTTTTTTTTGCTGACCTGTAGTCTGGGCCACTTTGATGAGTCCTCTGTGGAAATTATTCTTGAGTCGAGCCTTCAGGTAGAAGTTTTTGGCTCCTCCAGTGACTGAGATGAGAAGGTTGGGAGGTGAAAGTTTCCACTGCTCAGTCAGTAATTTATATAGCAGTTCAGGGTCGGTATCTGTGGACACTCGTGCATACTGGAAATGGACAAATTATGAAAGACGAGAATGAGGACATGCATTTAAACAATAATATTACTAAAGAATGAAGCAAGGATTGATTTACTTTGCCAATCTTATGCCCCAAATCGCAAAATACGATGTTCCCGAATGCATCGGTGGCTACTTCATGGACGTGTTTGTGTCTGTCCCAGGTGTCCCCTGTGTAGTCATCTGGCTTGATGGCTTCCTCTGAATGCTCAGTTTTTAAGTAACCACACTTACATGTGTCCTCTCTAAGAGGAAACAGGTTAAATCAATAAAATCTCTTATCTAAGACACACAAATGCATCAGTGTGCAGATGCATCATTCAATTTCAAAAGTGCAGATTATGCAGTTTCGCCTGGAAATCTTCCATATCTTGTCTTTACAGCCATGTTTTTACTAAAAACTAGACAATTTAAAAGCGCTGATTTGTTGCTCAAATCTTTTTTAGATCCTTATTTTGTCACAAAAACACCTTAAAAAGACTAAAGTTATGAGATGTCATACTTCATGAAATCTGTCATTAAAATTGCTTTTCATCTTCTTTTATTGTCTCCAGAAGTTGCAAAGCATTTTTAATAATGAATATTTACAAAAATATTTATATTCAGCTTCAAGCACATTATGACTCAGCAGAAATTTTAAATATTCTGACATTGCAACAGTTTCCTTACATTATTCTTTCAAAATCACTCAGCAACATCAAGGTCAGATTTAAAAACTATGCCTGACAACCTACCTGGAATCTGCCTGAAAAAAGCCACACTCCTTCTTCTTGATGTTATTCTTGATCCAGGAGGTTAAGGCGCAATCTTGGAAAGAAGAAGAGGCAGGGAAATGTTTAGAAGTTGAACTGATCGCCAGAGAATGAACCATCTGTGGTTGAACTTCGTCCTCTTTCATGGTGATTCAGCGGCATGGGGAGATGTGCTGATCTGATGTGATCCGAGTCAGGCTGCTGGACAGTGGGAGCAGCCTCTGCAGTCGGTGCTGAGGATGCTGGCTGAGTCTCAGCTCTGCATCAGTGATGTCAGAGCAGATGAGCAGCAACCTAACCGCACCAAATTTCCATCAAACCTGAAATAGGCAGTTGCAATGCAGACTGGGTGGCACTAGATTGTTAGTTGACTCAAATACTCAGTTTAATGTGATTTAGGGCTTTTAAAATTGTAATTACAACCAAATCTGTATTTCTGCTAAAGTAAAAATATATTTTTTATTTGAATTTTATGAATTATTTTCAATTATGTGGTGCTTTATGTTGAACTAATCACTTTGAGAGTATTAGATGTTGCCACGTCTGAAGAAGTCAAAACATTTGTAAACATGTAGAAGTTTGGGGTTCTGAGCAAATTTTCTCTGAAGGTGGAGGAGAGGCAGAGAGTGTGTCCATCTTCAGATACTTCAGTATTTTGACACAATTCTATCCCTGTAATAGTGACTTGCTCTCTCTGCCTCATCTCCAAATCCTCCAGTTGGCTCTCTGTAATGTGTTTAATTATTTAGCAGACAACTGTGGACAGAAACAATGCAGATAATTAACATAACATGCATGTTCTGGCCTGTGGAAGGAAACCCGAGTACCTGGAGAAATCCCACACATGCATGGGGGGAAACTTGCAAACTCCAATTAGCATGGCTGCAGCCAGGTTTTAAACCTCTGACCTTTTTGCTGTGAGGCAACAGGACTATCAACTTAGCCACCATGCAGCCTGTCTTAGTTATAAAACTCCTACTGCCTCATATGTCCAAAAATGCATCCCCCACTTGCATTTCTAGAATGGTATTTAGTCTCTCTAGTAGGCTGTTAATGTAGATTAAAACCTTCTAACATTTTTATGTTTCTATTTTTAATAAAATGCCTATTTTTGCACCCATTTTGGGAGTAAAAATAAAAACTGTAGCCATAAAATACATCAGCTCCTCTAAATATGAGACCATGGTCTTGAGTTGGAACAAGGTAGAACGCCTTCTCCAGGTCAGGGACGAGGTCCTGCCCCAAGTGGAGGAGTTTGAGTATCTCAGGGTCTTGTCCACGAGTGATGGGAAGATGGATCGGGAGATCAATAGGCGGATTGGTGCTGCGTCTACCATGATACGGGCGTTGTACCGGCCTGTCGTGGTGAAGAGAGAGCTGAGCCGGAAACAGAAGAGCTCACATCACTCCTATTCTGGTGTCTCTGCACTGGTTACCCATTAACTTTAGAATCCTGACTAGAACTTCCAGGGCTCTACATGGTCAAGCTCCTCCTTATGTTACTGAACTGTTAAAGCCTTATGCTCCAACCCGAGCCCTCAGGTCCACAAACCAGAACCTCCTAGAAGTTCCAAAGACCAGATATAAAAGTCGAGGTGATCGCTCTTTCCAGGCTGTTGCACCCCGACTTTGGAACGAACTTCCTTTATCCCTACGTGTTACTGACAGTCTGGACACCTTTAGAAAGCAGCTGAAGATCGTTTTGTTTAAAACTGCTTTTACTTAAATCTTTTATGTTTTATTCGTTTTTTTCTAACTTGTATTTATAATCATCTTTCATTTGTTTTATTTTTATAATTTTATGACTTTCTGTTTTCTGATTTTTAATGATTTTCTGATATTCTGTTGTTTTGTTTTAAGATCGTTTGACTTTATCTTTTGTTTTGTTGATCTTTGTGAAGCACTTTGTGATTCTTTTTCTGTGATAAGTGCTATACAAATAAAATTTACTTACTTACTTACCTATGGTCACGAGCTTTGGGTAGTGACTGAAAGACTGAGATCGCAGATACAACGGCTGAAATTAGTTTTCTCCACAGGGTGGCTGGGCTCTTAGAGATAGGGTGAGAAGCTCAGTCATCTGGGAGGGGCTCAGAGTAGATCCGCTGCTCCTCCACATCAAGAAGAGCCAATTGAGGTGGCTTGGGCATCAGGTCAGGATGCCTCCTGGATGCCTCCCTGGTGAGGTTTTCTGGGTACATCCAACCAGGAGACCTAAAGGAAGACCCAGGACACGCTGGAGGGACTATGTCTCTTAGCTAGCCAGGGAACGCCTTGGAATTACCCCAGAGGAGCTGGCCCAAGGCTGGGGAGAGGGAAGCCTGGGTCTCCCTGCTTAGGCTGCTGCCCCCGTGACCCGACACTTGATAAGTGGAAGAGAATAGATGGATAAAATACATATTTGAATAAAAAATAGTTTTTGTGGGCTACAAGGACTGCTGACAATTTTTGCCCGCATCTTGGAAAGTTTGTGCACCCCTGGTCTAAATCAATATCTAAATAAGAATCTGATATAATAAAGCTATTTTAGATGATTGTAAAACCAGAGAGGTGTTACTCTGTTAAACTGTCAAGTAACTCTGGTTTAAGGCAAAAGGTTATAAAAGTCACCAGATGAGAATCGTTTTGGTTATTAAAGCAGCAATCCGGAGTTTTCCCCTTTCAGGAATTATGTATGATTTTTCAGAAATCCATAAAAGTGATTGACTTATCATATAGTGTGATATAAGCGATACATCTTTTTTTTTTTTCTGCTAAGCCCGCCCCCTTTCCCGTAAAATCCATGCAATAGGAAACTGAGCGCTGACCAGAACTAACCAATAGCGTTAGACTACGGCTTACGCTTCAAATTTAAGGAAGCACCTCGGCTGATGCAGAGTTGATGAACTTTTCACGGACAAGTAAGTCTTTAAAATTTAAATATATGAAAACGCAACATGACATGAGAATAATACTTGTAAAACAACGTGTTTTAGCTCTGTTTGTCGGCTACAGAAGCACATTCAAAAACGAGAAACGTGCAGTCGCCGCCTTAAATAACCGATCAAACGACTCTTGGTGTGTGTTACGACCCCCTTTTGCTAGGCTCTCCAGGAGTGTGGGGGTCATCAACATAACGAGACGAGTACAGCTTTAGACATATAAAACAGACATTTATTGTGAAGTTCTCTTGTGGACGCAACCCAGAGTAGGGTCCCTGGACCTTAAAACAAACAAATACCAGACCTCCTGCCACCAGGCTTCACCTCTGCAGTCTCTTTTTCCTCCAGGTCTGTTTGAGTCTGGTTCTCTTCTCTTTCTTGTGCCTTTGGCTTTCCTCTCTTTTTATTCTGCTGCTTGTCTCGCTTTCCTCTGGGTCATCATCTCTCCATTGGTGTTGCTTGTCAATCTCCTTTGGCAATCCTCTCTCCTGCAGCCTGCTCCTTTTTATGTGCACTTCCTCATTACTGGGAATGCACAGCAGCTGCAGCCTTAGCTGCAACCAATGGAGCTGACTGGGGTGCAGAAAGGCCCAGAACCTCCTGGCTGGAGCTGCTCTGGATCCACCATCAGTTCCTCTGTTCAGGAATTAAAGCAGGACCGGGCAGTGTCAGAGCTCCAAAGGCTGGTGGTCGTAACAGTGTGATATGCTTGTCAGCCACTAGATGGTGCCATCAGACAAAAGAAATACTCTGGAGAGCTACTTTAACATAAATGTTGAAATTACATGGTAAAATAAGAAAAGTACAAATGAAAAAATCTGTTCCCAAAGTTAACCTGTAGTTTATTGTGGATAAAAACATCCAAACGCATCAAAAATGACCTCTGAATTCTCCAGAGAAGAATAAGTCTTTGTTCTTTGCAGCCATGTTTCCTTGACCGAAGGATCTCTTTTAAAAAATGCATAAAAGGAAAAATGTGATTTATTATAAAAATGAACTTCCACACAAAAACAGTCAAACACTGGGATCATTTACGCCACAATATTTATTCAACAATATACAGATTCATCTCTACATCTCAGTCTTAGATTTTTCTTGCTTTAACCTTTATACATTTTTTATTTACAAGATTTAAAATAAGTCTTTTTCTCCGTTTATACATCATTAGTACAGTGTTATCCAGCAGCTTCCCTTGAAGCATCTAGATCAGACTCGTCATTCTTTTTTCTTTTACACACCGACAGAGCAGCAAACGGACCGGAAGGCTCAACATGCTCCACAACGTTTTCTTATTTCACCCCCGTCACAGAGGATCTTTGCTCTGTAGCACCACAGCCGGGTGTATAAGCAGAACCGAGGGGTTCAAATAGAAATCAGCTCAACTCTCCGTACCCCCTCCCACCTGACAACCCGTACAGCAGAAATAAACCAAAATGGGAACAAAACATTGCATAGAATCAATTCAGAACTAAAATTTTGGTGCTGCTTTATATATTTTTTTAAATTGTGGCTTTTTGAGAAACTCCTGAGACCTTCCAGAACCCATAACCTTTTTTTTTTTTTTGGTTTTGAAAGAAAAAAATAAGAATAAATAGCTGTACTCTTAGACTTGTGTTGGATGTGGCATCCCATAGAAGTTCTACTTTCAAGAGACTAAAACCCTGCACTGAGTGTACACACATCTGCACATCTACTTATGTCATTTCAATAACTATCTCCAGAGAGGTGGATGGATTAAAGTGCATAAAACCGCATGAAAACAACGTTTTCACATGCAGGATGGAAAATGAACAGCTCACCAGCCACGGTGGCTGACCCCATCTTTAAAAAGTAATTTTCACAACAAGTAAAGAAAACAAAGTGGATTATTGAAGCTTATTCTGTCGTTGTGAGTGACTGATCAGATCTTTGTCAACCAATCACAGGCTGGCGTTCATTTCCCATCCTGATCACATGCAAATAACAACACACACGGAGGGATATTTACTCAAAGTCAACACAGAGCCGGCTGACTGCCGGCGACCTCGACACTCGGTACGGGACGTCGTGAAACACATCACCGGGTTTTTTAAAAAACAGCAAAAAAGAGTTGCCACTCGACTCACGGCAAAAATACAGCAGATGGGAACATGGCTCGCTGAGTCACACAGCACGGCGGCGGGGGGGCGGACCACTTGGAAAACTCCAAAATCCAGCTGGGAAAGAGGAGGAAACGTGAAAAGGACAACAGGCACGGACACGACTCGGGACAAGCAGCTGAGAGGGCTTCAAGCACACCAGGTGTATGAATGAGTGAACGCTATGTACATTAACCAGCTGACATCTACTGTACAGTCGGGGAGTAAAGACGTCACTTAAGTGTGAAGCTAAGAAACAACTGTGTCCCTCACTAGATTCAGAAAAAAAAACCTAAATAAGAAAAGTCGAAGCTGGATCGAAGGGCCTTTTTCTGTCCCCTCCACTCCAAAATCAGACAAACACGAATTAAAAATAGGCCTTTTAATTAAATAAGACACCTGGGCAGAAATCAAGAACAGAAAAAAGAGAACTCCTCAAACGGAGGACGTGTGTTGGCACATCTGGCTAAGACGAGGACAAGACTCGGGTTTTGGCTCGCTGGCTGTTCCTGAAACAGCTTTGCAAAGGGCACCAAACATGCAGACGAGCGCGGCATGTTCGCTAGAAAGCAACGTGTGCAGACGCAGGCATTTCACAGCAGAGAACTCCATGCATGTGAGGATTTCAAAAACAAAATTGCACTTAAAAATCATCACATTAAAAGAATTAAAAGAAAATGAATCCTCGGGAAATAGTGTGTTGAAACGCGGGGACGAGTTCGGGTCAGACTGACGCTTCAGTTCAGCGTTTCTGAGCGGCAGGCGGACACAGGATGAGGTAGAACAAAACCTCTTATGGAAATGTTGAAATGCAGAGACGACTACCGGCCACCAGGGGGCAGCAAACACCCAGCTGAGACGCTAAAGCACAACAGCCAGGAAGGATCCATTAAACAGTTTGAAACTAAAGATACAGTCGTTGCCTTTAGCTGCACTTTAAAGGGCAGCACATCAACAAGATTCAGCTTTAGATTTAAAATCAGGTCCCAAGACGGACGTCTCTACTTGTGTAGCTGCACAGGAATGATTTCCCTAAACGTGTGAGACGATCTCAAAAGTAGGATTTTCACAAATTGACTAGATCCTGACCCAGAATCTAAAAAAAAAACCTTTTTTTTTGGATTGTGATTTAAAACGTAGCTTAAAGTAGCAATTAACACAAAAATCAGGATGATTGCACGTGAGCCCGGGAATGAGAGGAAAGCTATGAGAAACTGGAGAAATCTCCATTTTTCTCCACGAGTGACGAGTTATTGCTGATTCATTTTTGACTGATTCAGTCAAGAACTAAAAACAAAATAGATCTGAAATGTCATAAGTGACTTATGACAGCTGCAGGATCCCTGGAGGGTTTTTTTTTCTGGTTACTTTTTCCCGTTGAGGAGAGTTTATGTGTGGAATGCTCAGTTTGGTCGGAGTGGAGGATGCAGCTGAACTCACCGGTGACTGCAGGTCACGTTTTAATAGATGTTCAAATAGAGACAAAGCTCCAGAGATCTGTTCCTACTCCATAAACACACAAATAGGTCAAACAAAAATAGTCAAACGGAACTACGTGTGTGTGTGTGTGTGTGTGTGTGTGTGTGTGTGTGTGTGTGTGTGTGTGTGTGTGTGTGTGTGTTCCTGTGCTGCACACTAGACCTGCGATATGAGCTGCATGTTGAAACTGGGTGAGCGGGACTGCTTGGTCAGAGGAGCTCCAGGGTTCAGGAGGGCTTGGGCCTCCTCGGGCCGATTCAGGTGCTCCTCCTGCAGGCTCGTGGTGGAGAAGCGGTGCGACCCCCCCGCTAGAAGCACCACCTTTTCCGAGCCTCCTCCCGCCTCCTCCTGATCGTCCTCGCCTCCGTTCAAGTTTAGGTTCATGCAGTCGAAGGACTTGCTGGAAGAGGCGCTGCCAGTTCGCACCAGCTGGGGCCCCGTGGGGAAGCTCAGGTGCTTCTTTATGGGACTGAGGCGGATGGCGTCCAAGGTGATGCTGGCCGGCGGCAACTGCTGCCTCTGGTGAGGCTTCGTCCCGGCAACCTGCTGATCTACCGACAGTTCTGCCTGTTTCTCTGCTGCCTCCCTCTCTCGCTCCCTTTCCTTCTCCCTCTCCCTCTCCCTGTCCTTGTCACGAGACAGTCGGGCCGTGATGGCTTTCTTGATGCTGCTACTGCTGCTGTTCAGGCTGCCGCCCCTCGGCCCCACGCCGCCCTTGGTGCCGCTGGGCTGGCTGCTGTTGGACGCCCCCGAGGAGAAGCCCTCGTCTGGGTCGTTGATGTTAAAGGAATCCTCCCCGCCGCTCATGCCGTCAGCATCTGAACAGGAACAGAGAAGACGGCGTGACAGACCAACGGTGTTTTTAATCAGAAAAGGCACAATATGGACATGAAGGTGTTTCATAAATAAAGCATTATTAATCTTTGCATGGCCTCACAATGAGAGCTGGAAGGGAAAGAAAAGATAATAGACTTTGTTAGAAAAAGTAAACAAAAGCATGTTTTTAATCTACAGGATGCAGGGTAGAGCCTCTCTCTCTCCGTCATGCATCGTTGGGACAAGCAGAATTGGAAACAGGGAACCACAGACGGCACCGGAAAAAGGAGATGGGGGGACCAAGAAGAAAAGGTCTGAACTGACATGCACATAGCACATGCTCTCCTGCCCCATCCCTCGTTTCTCCCGCAGAGCGGCATCATCAGGGTCGGCCAGCCGAGACCAGCCTGCCGATCTGAGGCGAGCCCTCGTTACGTCAGTAGCCTCCCAGCTACAGCTGACAGCCCACAGGACTTAAAGGGACGTCTGCAAACCCTCACAGAGTTCTAGTCTAAACTTCACCTTTTATCCAGTTTTCTAGAGTTAAATTTAATCGTGTTAATTAAGCTACGGAGCTCTTTAAAGCTCCCCCTGATGGTGCATTCAAGGACATTCTGAAAAAATTTCCCTGTTTTACACCTACATAAAGTATATTTAAATAAACAACTGAATAAGAACTATGAATAAAAATAATTAAGGACCAATAAGTAACCATGAAGCACTCTAAATGTAAATATATCCTAAAAATCTGGCTAATATGTGAATTTGAGATGTTTTCAACCCCAAATAAATCCAATTTATTGTTATTCTAATAATTTCTTGCCCATAAGGAAGGCAAATACTTAAAATAATGACATTCAGATAAAAAAAATTTATGCAAAGTCAATGAATGCAGGTAAAAAGCTCAAACATGCACAATCGTAAGAAAGTTTAAGTCATTAACTTTCTCTCTAGAGCTGCTGATAAGCCACATATATTTTACTTTTCTAAGGTTTTTAAAGCAACATTCCGCAACTTTTACACCTTAAAATTATGCTTTTATGCAAAGATTTTGCGTCATAGTATTATCTATTATGTTCATTTTCATACCTGTGATAGTGTTGGGGGGTCCCACGTCTGTTTACTGCACTGTACAGTTTTTGAGCTACGGGTAGCCGCAGGATGTACTGACTGGGTGTTGTTTTACAGCAGAATATGGCAAGCCAAAGGGATAAAAAAAAAGCACGCGTTTAAAACATGCGTTATGTCCGCCAAGACGAGCGTTTTGGCGGACATAATGCGAGTTTAGAACGCACATTTTTTTATTCCTTTGGCTTGCCATAATTGTATAACGTAGACTCGCTGTAGCAGCGGCAGATTCACCAAAGAAAGCTAGAAATCCCTTATCAGAGGAATGTAGGAAAAGAAAAGAAGAACGTGATAGAGCAAGAGCAAAGACCAGAGTTATTATTGGGCCGTCTTTTCCTCGCTGGAGAGCTCTTTTAGAAAGAACAGCATGAACTACGGACTCTGACCTAGCTGTGTTGCTAATGGCTAGGTAAGTAATAAATTATTTCACCAGGGTTATTGTGTTTGGTCGGGCATAAAGTTGTTATACAGTCCTGATAAAACTATTTATTCAACGTGTGGAGGTGGAAAAGTTTGTTTTCGTTGTTTTGCCTGACATTAGTGATGTAAACATGCCTCTTATGCCCCAGAGAGAGATTTAATGTTACGACAGTGACGTTACGCAGCAAGCCTCTAGAGGGCGACAGAGACCATATAACTGCAATGTTGCGGAATGCTGCTTTAAAACCTTTTCTCTCCAATACAAACAAAAAACTCACTGGAAGAAAACTGGATGGCGGTTCGGACAAACACTGAACACAACCGAGAAACAAGCCGATCATCAATTTGACGTTTCAACATTTTAAGTCACACACAAATGAAAAAATGACACATCTGACACGGAGACAAAATGGGCCGCAGAGTCCCAGCAGTGGAACAGCCTTTGCTTCCTATCAGATAATGATCACCTGTCGCTGGAGATGCTAGGCTTCCAGGGTTTCATGTTTTAGCCGAAATCACTGAAGCTCGCAGAGTCGCGTGCATGCAGGGCTCGTTCCCACTCACTGAGCTGCAGAAAAAAAAAAGCTAACAGTGAGATTTGCAAAGAGCAAAGCTGCTGAACTGAGAAAATCAAAATGAACATCCTGCAGCAGAGAGAGGCTGCTGGCCTGAGAGACCAAACATTTGGTGTTTTCAGGCTCAGCGAGGGGCAGAAGGCTCAAGATGTCCGTGCTCTCTGTGCCAGCATTAAAAATCATTTGTTCTCTAATAAAACAGGAAAAAATATTCTAATGAGACTAATTAAATGTTAAATCCGCTCAGTGAGTGACAAGAGGAGCAGTCTGAAGTTGAAGGATTGATTGAAAAAAGAATTAAAAAGCGATATGATGACGGGCTCATGCAAAACGGCTTCTAGCAACACTTCCTTCAACCCCAGAATAGGCAACTCGTCCGCATTAAAACAGCAGAAAGTAGCAATGATTGGATAGTGGGGGGTTGTTGGCGGAGGGTCTTATTGGCTGGATGAGTTAGTTTACTCTGGGGAAGTGAGGAGGCAGAAACGATGGGAACGGCAGAGTTAACCGCTGAGGAGGGGTGGTAGGAGGAGGAGGGTCGGGAGGATGAAGGTCGCAGGGTCACCTCGTCCTGAGACCCTCTCTCTCAAGAGTGGCCGCCCCTGTCCCCTACCCTCAAGTGTGATGGGGGGAATGATGCTGCTGCTGCTGCTGCTGTGGTGGCTGTGATGCCGCCCTCCTCTATCCTCTTTAGCTGCTGGTTCCCGGGGAGGGTCGTGGAGGAGGAGGTGGTGGAGCTGGGCGAGGCTAGGAGGACTGATGGTGAGGCTCAACTCTGCATCGGTTGAGTAGTCAAAACAATCTGGGAGTCAACAACACAGACGAGGAAATGCGTTTCTTTAGTAGCAGCAAGCTTCAACCAGAGCGGGCCTCATCCTGGCCACGGCCGGCCCTAAAGGTGGGCTGGAAGGGTAGAAAACTACGGCTGACCATCTACCGGCGCCATTTTGTGGCTTGATTCTCCCAAAAAAAAAATTCAAACTTACTGGTGACATAAAGCACACGATGAACTTGATAGACAAAGAAGCAAATAAAACAACAAGGAGCAGTGAGTGGAACAAGCACTTCAACGTCGACTATATGAGCACCGTCACAAACAGGAAGTGACACGAAACATCATTTCACTGGTTTATAAAGAAGAAAACTGGTTTCCTTCTCACTGAGACACCAGACAAGTCATTTCTCACCAAACAGCTGCATCTTGCGGCCTTTCATGGATCAGGAAAAAGCAACAAACTGTGAGGTTCCAGCTCACCCACGACCCAATATGTTCAGAATCGTCTCCCCATGATTCAGAATTATTCACTTAAAGATCTCCCATTAACAGGGCTTCATCATCTTACCCTCTCTCTTCCAGCGGTGGCGCCGGATGGAGGCGGTGGTGATTGCTGAGATGGAGATACGGCTGATGGTGGGCGTCACCTCCACCTGAAGCACCTTGCGCCCCCGCGGCTCGTCGGGAGCGCTTTCTGGCAGCGAGTTCTTCATGGCGTTCCCCAGCTGAGGTGAACACGAAAAATGTTTTGACATCTTTTAAAAAAAAAAATGGCCACCATAATTGAAGCGGTGTTCTTACCAGCAGAGGCTGGGAGTAAAGCTCCAGCTGAGATCTGTACACGATATCCTCCAGAGCTTCTCGGCCCATCTCCCACTCTCCGTTGTATCTGAAACACAAACGCTGGAGTCTCTCACGTGCTCCTCTGGTGTCTGACTCACATCCTCGGAACTATTTTTAGTTATTTAAGAAGCCTGCGGCTGCACCGAGTTAGGGTGGAGCTCATTTCCAGTTGGAGCGATTCCACAGCAACACTACTGATTTAGTTGGAATCAGAGAAAAGTAAACAGATTCCTGTTAGCGCTTAAAAATGTGCATCATTCTCTACTTTTGAATGAAATGTTGACATTTTGATCAACAGGCAGATTATAAGTAGCTCTGCAGCTGAATGCAGGTGTGAGGGATCGCATAAGAACAGTTAGTAAATCCTAATCGGTCCTGAGGGAGGTCTCCTGCACGTGCATAGATTACTTAAAAAATGAATTTCACATAACTTCATTATTTCTAATCAAAGATAATGAGCTAAAACGCTTTTAAATAACAGTCCCACGTTTGATAAAATATGTGCAGAAAGCATTAAGAACTCAACACAGACATGAGCGAGGCGACGCTTTGATCCAGTCTTTTAAATACAACAATCACACAGACGGGAAGAAGTGCTTATGGGCTCGCTTTAGACTCCAGATCAAAGGAAGGGCATGAATGGGGCAGGTAAAAACAGACTCTCTGATGCCGCCGCGGCTGAAAAAGCCCCTGAATACAGATTGAACTTGATAAGAGGAAGAAGAAAAAAACAAAACATGCACCTTTCTTTGCAATGCTGATGTTCTGATATCATGCACGCTTCTCATTCTGCAGCGATATTGTTGCATAGCATTAGCCAGCATATTAACCTAAATCCCACTGCGTCCTCTGCACGTGCCAAGGTCCGTCTGTGTGTGTGGAGCACCGAGGTGACCTATAGTTGGTGAAGAATACTAAAAATACTCCTTTCTTTCACACACATGGACAAGTCCCACACAGGCTGAATGTTTTCTCCTCCTTTCCCACCTTAACGGTAGTGAGTCCAGTTGCTATCATATGAGCAGATCCATCTCTGAGGGTCTCCTGCCATCGAGGAGCCATAATCAGCTTTGCAACAACTGTTCTTAAAAAGGAGATGAGCTCACATCCTCCCTCAGTATGCTGCAGCTGTAGTCTGTCTGCACCGTGGGAGGCTTCGGTCTGCCGTGGACAGCTAGCATACGGCAGGAGACTCGCAGCCCTTCTCAGTCTTGTCCCAGAGTTGTAGTAAAAATCACAATTACAGCTTTAAAATAGACCAATTTAAAGAAAAATGACTATTAATTCCAGTCTTTTGCAGAATAAAAGTCAAAGTCAACCTTGTTAGTACCGCTTTATGAACTAGAGGTAGAGAAAATGGTGCAAAAAGGATAAAATACTAAAACTAGAAGCTAAATCCAAGACAAGATACATACATAGCGTGGTAAACAGCAGTCAACATCTGCACCATGAACTCAGGATCCAGCAGCACGCGGTTGCAGGGCTCCCTCCAGAGCTTCTGCTGTTGTCGGGGGAAGCCACACACACACACTCTGGGGAGAGAAGACAACAAAATAAGACTTTTTCTGATTAAATGTGTTTTTATTACAATATGAAGCAAAAATGAGACGGATCTGCATGAAAAAACAACCATTTTCACCACGTTATGTTTGTCGAGGTTAGGTAAGGTTCGCTGTGAGGACACAAAGACATTGTGATTTAAAACCTTCACAGTTTGCCATCTGTTCAGCCCGAGCTTGCTGCAGGCGCTGTCTGTTCGCTCACAGTAGGCTGGATTCATATCCTGAATCGTCTGCACGCTGCGGTGGAACAACCATGGAGCTGCAGCTCCGATTGAATCACACATTGATCTTTCCTTCGGGGCATCTCGGCGTTTCCAAGACAGACGGACAGGTACCCAGCAGTTTGGGTTTTATTTGGACAACATGAGCTGATTAACGGCGCTCAAATGAAATTGTACTAATGGTGTCTTCTTGGAAACGGGAGTGTTAGGGGAAAGTAGGGGAGATGATTGGATCCTGACTTTGAGCTAATTTGAAAAACAGAAGAGGATGCTTACTAACTGGAAACAGAACAAAAGGACGATGCTCACCGTGAGCTCATTCTGCAGACCGCCTGATAGGAGGAAAGGGGCATGTAGACCACGGCTGAGTTGTAGCAGAGCATAAGGAAACACAACACCTCGAACCTGCAAACACAAACGACAGTTGGACAATTTAAATCAAAATAAAGCCCATTTTTGTTTCCTCAAACCACAGCTTCCAACATTTTAACTGCTGGATTTGATCACTTGGAGGAAAATAAATCTTCTACCTCCCTAATTGTGTTTTGAAGAGTATGAGGATGTGATCTGATGAAGGGTCTGAGGAACGAGGCCATAAATGACTCTGTGCTGCATACTCATTCAGCAAAGCCATTTACCTCCCCCCTCTCAGGCGCTTAGTGATGAGGCCCACTCACGCAAATGGATTCTCAAATAAGCTACGAGGCCGTTGAGATATATTCATCATATTTATCAACATTTATTGTAGCTCATTGCTCTGGACAATCCCTATTTTTGCTGCTTTCGCATGATCTGATCAGATAACCCAGATTTACGTCTCTCTGCATATGAATCGCTGCAAATAAACACACGTGCATCTTTGAGTGCAACAGAAAACCCCTTTTTTTGGCAGGATTACTGGACCGCTTCGTTGTATTGCAGAGATTATTATTTAGCCTGCAGGAGCCAAAAAAGCTCTCAGACCTACAGGGTCTGACTAGAGGAGGCTGATCGAGCACCCGGAGTTACGATCTGATCATCTTAAAAGCAGGATGGAGAAAAGTTGAAGAGTTTTGGACGGTGCTGCAGAAGTGGTACCTGTTCTGTGCAGTGAAGGTTTCTCTCTGAGGGTGGAGGCCGCTGTAAACCACTCGGATCAGGTCGTGTTGACAGAGAGCTCCTTCTGTCAGAGCCATGGACCCCAGACTAGAAGGCTGCACACACAAAAACACAAACGCTCGTTTTTTATTGGCCAGGAAGTGAAAACAGCACAATGCTGATGTTGGTGGAATAATCTGGAATTTTAATACAATCTAGTGGTTGCAGGTTCCCCTCCACTGAGCTGAGTTATTGGTTTTCAAGTTTAGTAAAAGTCTGTTGTTCATAAACCGCTGACGGCACAACTTTTACCCCCAAAATCTACTTTTACAATTATTTTCTAAAAATACTTCTGTGCAAGCGTCACGACTCTCATCCTCTGCTTCTGTAATCCCTCCACCCTACTGATCCTGTTTGGAGTTTTATTATTTGTATTATTGTGAGTGTATGTAATTACACTCACTGGCCACTTTATTGGGTACACCTGTCCAACTGCTCATTAACACAAATGACTAATCAGCCAATCACATGGTGGCGACTTGACGTGGTCAAGACGATCTGCTGCAGTTCAAACCGAGCTTCAGAACGGGGAAGAAAGGTGATTTAAGTGATTTTAAACGTGGCATGGTTGTTGGTGCCAGACGGGCTGGTCTGAGTATTTCAGAAACTGCTGATCTTCTGGGATCGTCACGCACAACCATCTCTAGGGTTTACAGAGAACGGTCCCAAAAAGGGAAAACATCCAGTGAGCGGCAGTTCTGTGGGTGAAAATGCCTTGTTGATGCCAGAGGTCAGAGGAGAATGGCCAGACTGGTTGGAGCTGATAGAAAGGCAACAGGAACTCAAATAACCACTCGTTACAACCAAGGTCTGCAGAAGAGCATCTCTGAACACACAACACGTGGAACCTTGAGGCAGATGGGCTCCAGCAGCAGAAGACCACACCGGGTGCCACTCCTGTCAGCTAAGAACAGGAAACTGAGGCTACAATTCACACAGGCTCACCAACACTGGACAATAGAAGATTGGAAAATGTTGCCTGGTCTGATGAGTCTCCATTTCTGCTGCAACATTCAGATGGTGGGGTCAGAATTTGGCGTCAACAACATGAAAGCATGGATCCATCCTGCCTTGTATCAACGCTTCAGGCTGGTGGTGGTGTAATGGTGTGGGGGACATTTTCTTGGCACACTTTGGGCCCCTTAGTACTAATTGGTCATCGTTGCAACGCCACAGCCTACCTGAGTATTGTTGCTGACCATGTCCATCCCTTTATGACCACATGGACCCATCTTCTGATGCTACTTCCAGCAGGATAATGCTCCATGTCATAAAGCTGGAATCATCTCAGACTGGTTTTTGAACATGACAATGAGTTCACTGGACTCAAATGGCCTCCACAATCACCAGATCTCAATCCAATAGAGCACCTTTGGGATGTGGTGGAACGGGAGATTCATCATGGATGTGCAGCTGACAAATCTGCAGCAACTGTGTGATGCCATCATGTCAATATGGACCAAAACCTCTGAGGAATGTTTCCAGTAGCTTGTTGAATCTATGCCACGAAGAATTAAGGCAGTTCTGAAGGCAAAAGGGGGTTCAACCCGGTACTAGCAAGGTGTACCTAATAAAGTGGCCAGTGAGTGTAGAACAACACACACAAACACAAGCAGACTTCATGAAAATATTCACAGAGAGTGAGAACGGACAGAAACCCTGGCTGTAAGCCTGAAATGATCGCGGGTCAACGCTCTTTTAAACATTGTGGTAATAAATGACAACAGGCCGGCTGAGAAAACGACACAAACTCATCCTGATGGAAACTGTGACTCACAAAGGAGCCAAAAGGACTAAAAGTGGAATCAATTAAAGCTCCTCATTTCAATTTAAAAGAAATCAGCATAAATATGCATTCATTCACCTTTCTTTTAAACGAATTAAAGCTTTGAAAACCGTGAGCTAAAAGATGCTGAACAAAACAAGCAGAAGGTGTTCTGTAACAGGTGCAAAGCTAGAGTCCTACCTCATGATAAATTGATGGTTTTGACAAAGACGGGATTGTAAAGGAGAGAAGCTTGCTGTTGCCGTCTTTGTCGACGATTTCCTGCAAAAGTTTAAAAAGAAGGATGAAGAAACATGAAGACAGAATCGATAAAGGAAAGTAGAAATGCTCTAAATTATACGGCAAGCAATTGATATTAATAATTCAAGCAGGAACATTTGGGAATTCTGCAGGTAGATGTCACATCGACAAATGAAGTCTGCTCAGCTATGATGTCACACTGTTGCATGAGATGGATGCATCCCTACAAAAGATCGAACAGATTATCTCCAACTGTGTTTTTATTTAACACAATACGCTTAATAAGCTTAATTTAATCTACAAAACGATTAGTTTTAGTTCATTTATTTGCACACAAACAACAATAATGAACGAATAAAAGGAAAATAAAACGAGGACTGTGCAGGAGAGGTTAAGAGGACCGTATGGTCTTATAAAGCCACCTGACATCAGCAGCAGGAACAAAGTCACAAAGTTTTACAAAAACATTAATTTACACATCATTAACTATCTGAAATCAACAAAGTTTCTATTGTTTAGTATTTTTTAAATAATGAAGTACAGCTGTGGGGTGGTAGTGTGTTCCAAAAAGAAGGCCCTCTATATTTAAATGTATTTTGATGTTATAATGTTAAATAGAAGTCACTACAATGTCTTATTGAATATGTGTGACTATCAGAAGGAAAAACAGTTGGTTAAATCATTTATTAAATATACACTAAAACAGATATATGAGGTATATTCTTATTAAATATTTTCTCTTTTATAAATAGAGGAGCCGATGAAGACATTTTATGTGAGAAATTCATCATCTGCAAAAAATATTTTGACTTAAAATCTTGTAAAGATCTTGATTGACGTGCATCTGCAGACAAATCCAGTATGAACTGGTTTTCTGATGCCCACAATCAATCACTTCATGTCTTCTTTGCTGCATCTTTTGTTTTTTATACTGAAAAGAAAAAAGTTAATTTTTTATATTAAGAGACAAATTGTTAACTAGTTGAATCTGTTCAGAAATATGAGAAAATTCCTTATTTGCTTCTTTTAACAGGCCGTGAATGTTTGAATGTGTTATTAAAAGACAAGTGTCATCTGCAAACATGAGAGAGAAGTAATGTTGAAATGCTTTTAGGGTGTAAGGTTTGGGTTTTAATGCAGCAACAGTTTGTCTCCACGTGCATCAAGCAGGCGTCGAACCTGCTTTTGCTGGTTAACAGTATATCTGTGAACATCTGACAGAACTGCTGAGACCAAAGCTGTTTATCAGGCTTCAGCCGTCAATGGAGAGACCTTTGTGTGCTGTGTGTGTGTGTGTGTGTGTGTGGGTGTGTTGAGTGGTATAGACACAGAGGAATAAATTATTCATGAACGTGCCCTTAGCTGTGCTGGCTGACATGGAGCTGTTTCTTTTGGTATCTCTTGCTCTCTGCACGTTTTCCCAGGGGCGTTTCCCGATGATGCAATCTACCTCCGGCCTATCCATTAACGGGTGTTTTCCCTGCAGGTCACCTTGGAAGTGTTCCGACATAAAACCTTCCTAATTCCCATCTTCTGGAAGGTTGAAGACGTAAAAGATGATTTACATCAAACCATTATATTTTTTCTACGTAAACTGCAACGTCCCATTACTTTTCATGTATAAAGAACAAATTGCTGCACTTTGGTAAAAAGTCCATCCCTGAGGAAAATAATAAGATAAAACACAACAAGCACAAGTTCCATGGAGACAGGTATCTACATACCTAACTTCTGCTTGTGCAGACAATCCAGAGGCATTCCCTGTCTCTTACCTGTTAAATTGCACAAGTGTGCACATTTCTGACAGCAGGCAGATGATCTCATCACAGCTGTCTTGCCCTTATTGTGCAGGCATGAGGATTCACTCAAAGACTACAGCAAATATTCATTCTTTCACCAATCGCTTCATTCCCACCAGCTAGAGTCTGATTGGATCTTTTCTAAAACCGCTGATTTTGCTGAGGAAACCGTACATTTATATGCAAACATGAAGCTCAGGAGCTATCCTGTAGGTGTTTGATGTTGCAACAATTAAAATGAGCATCACACAATCAGAGACTACTCAGGGCTCCACGTTTATAAGACTCTCATTCAGTTTTAGTGTGTTTTACATTATTTTAGAGCGCCTCCAGCGACACCCACCAGGTTATAGATGCCCAAGAGGAGGGCCTCGATGCAGCCATTGCTCTGACGATCCCTGCTGGCAGTGATGCGCAGATAAACCCACACAAGTTCAGGCAGGAACTGTAGGGTGAAACGTCGCAGACGATCTTCTGAGCTCCGGTAAAGCTCGAACAGCTGGTGGCACACCGGCTCCAGCAGCTACAACACAAGAGGAAAATACAGTAAGAAGTAGAGATAACACAACACACGTCTCTGCAGTCCTTTAGACACATCACAGCAAGAAACGCGTTCTCAGGAGGAGCCTGCAGAGCCGTTGTGATCATCCAGTCCCGGGGTCAATGACCGTCCACACAGCACCACTGTGTAAGTGTGCCTGTGTGTCGTACTGAGCTGAGTGGAACTAAGCAGCAGCTCATTAATAAACTTGGCAATGGTTTGGCCTTCCATTGCATCAGCAAAAACCTCTTCACACCCCCCCTCCCTTTTTCTTTTTTCATCACACGTACACAAACACACGCACATGGTGCCACACATCCTTGATCGGGCGTTTCATCATTAATGGGATTGTGCAGCTAGACTGACAGCACTAATGGAATTTAGATCCCTGGATGCTTGACTCCTAAATTTGACCGTGAAATGGAAGGAAATGGTGGCAGAGAGAGCTGCATCATTAGAGGAAAGTCCAGCCTCGGTGTGAGGCTTTTGCTAAAGAAACTGTTGCGTCCTTCAAAGACAAAGAAACAAAAAAAAAAAAAAAAAAAAAAAAGAAAAATGCTAGTTCTGATGCACAGGAGGGATTGTGTATTGCCATGTGACTGAGAGTGTGGCTTATCTGGTGTGGGCAGCAGATGTTCTGGTTTGTTTTTCAAAGCCCAGTGTGTGTATGTACTTGCATATCTGTGTGTGTGTGAGTGTGTGCGCGCACTGGGAACACGGTGTACTCTCTCACAGGTGATGCAGCTACCAGTGCCACTGCACCCTTCACCATACTCACACACCACATGCTTGCGTTTCTATGTGTGCATCCTGTAGACACAGTGTCAGTCTCTTCCTCAATGCCAAGTCAGACATCATGAAGTGAGTCACTGGCAACACGGCGAGCTAAGAACATGAACTCTATGTGTCCTCAGACCTCGTTGCCGGGATCCTGGATGACTCTGTAGAGCGCTGGAACCAGGGACTTCTTTAGGTGAAGGCTGCCGGCGTAGCTGGGGATGTGGGTTTCTGGTAAGGACTGGAGCAGAGAGAAACACAAAGTGACCGAGCTGCGACACTTGACATTTCTGCATATGACTAACTTCATAACAAACAAAGCTTTTGGCTAATTTGCCTCCCAGTCAATGTATTTATGTTTTCACAGAAGACAATATGATTAGAGTAGAACTCGTGCAATATAAACGCCGGTCAGAACTAACCAATGGCGTTAGACTACTGCTTAAGGAAGCACCTCAGCTGATGCAGGGTTGATGAACTTTTCACGGACAAGTAAGTCCGTGTTTTAGCTCTATTTGTCAGCTACAGAAGCACATTCATAAACAAGAAACATGCAGTCACCATCTTAAAAAAAACAAATCAAACGACACTTGGTGTGATACGCTCGTCAGCCACTAGATGGTGCCATCAGACAAAAGAAATACTCCGGACAGCCGCTTTAGTAATTAGGGCTGTGTCCAAATCCAGGGGTTGCGTGCTCATGAGTTCGGATTTTAAGACCAGTGATGTCACAGCGCCGCGTCGAAGACTGTCCAATTTCCAAGAATGCTCAGAATGCGGTCTTGAAATGCGTTCTTCTTTTCCTCGATTTTGAGAACGGGTGCGGTGTAGTCTCCGTGGTCTCCTCACCTCCATAAATCCCACGATGCACGGCGGGATTGATTTCTGTACCGGCAGCAATGGCAGAAGAAACGGGAGACGCAGCAGGAGAGCAGCAGTACAACTTTAAATGACAGCTCATTAAAATCTGACTGAACAAAAAGTAAAAGCCTGAAGTGGTTGTGTTTTTATGTTTTTCCTGTTTTCATTAGGCCTGCAGTGTGTTTTTGTATTTTTGTTCATAATTACAGTTCATGAAATTGGTAAATCAAAAATCATAAAATAACCAAGGAAAAGGTTTTAAAACATGTGTGAGCTCCATTTCTGCAACTTTTTCTTAGTGCGGTAGCAGTTGCTAGGTGACAGGAGGACATCCGCCGAAGTAGGGGCGGGACTATTATTTAAGGCTAGAATGTCCACATTCACAGCTGTTAACATCCGGTCTAACCGGTCACGGAAGAACACGTTCTCCTGAGACCAATGAGGACGGGTACTCATGAGCATGCAATCCCTGGATTTGGACACAGCCTAGGACTTGTAATCCTGTCCTCGCCCACCCCCCAACCTTTACTTCCTTTTTTTTAACACAGAAAACAACTCACAAGGAATTCATTCACGCTAGAGACCACAGCAGATTTATCGAAAAAACAAGTGAAGGAGACCTTTAGTATCAGTGCACTTGACTCATCTATAGACATTTTTATGTTCGCTAATTTGGATTAGCTGAAAATCCAAAAGTTAAGCAGTTGAAAGTGAACAATCATTTTCTGAAAATTTCAGTCAAATCTGCAGTTGGTTATGATTAGCTAACAGATGCACACATCTAGGCAGTCAAATATGTTACTGTCCACCTTTTGACCTTCCTCTGTGAGTGATACACTTTACTGAGTGCCAATGAATGCAGGCATGAAGAAAAAGCTTTTTTGATTAAAAAAGAAAATCTGTCTTTAAAAGCACTTGATTCAACACAATAATGATGTCTGACAAGAACAAAATATCCCGGCATGGCAAACTTTGAACAGTGAAGATTGAGTTCTGTCTGCAGAACGCTGGTGCAGAGATGGCCTCCCAGCATGGCACCTTGGTGCAGACAACTCACGCTGAGTCCTGTCCTCAAATGAATCCCACTGATCCATGCTTGTACTTCTTCTGGTTTCTGATTTTGTCCTCCTCTCTTCTGTCTAATGTAATACCATCACCCCAACAACAAATTCTGGAGCAAGCTAAGAAGCTCTAAACAGGAAAGTTGCTATTTTAATTTTTTATTTTTTTTGGCCTATTGTGTAGAAGTCTGGGGATCAACAAATAAAAAACTTTTATTCAACTGTTGTTTATTTTACAGAAAAGAGCTTTGAAGGTCATCACTCGCTATAGAGATCCGTCAAACCCTTAATTTATCAAATATAATGTAATGAAATTTCATGATTTGGTGAACTTAAAAATACTATTTATGTTTAAAGCTAATAGGATTATTTTACCTGTCAATGTTCAGAAAATGTTTAAACATTGAGTTGGTAGTTATAATTTGAGAGGAACATGTGTTTTTGAGGCACCTAGGTTTAGGACTAAAAGAAGGATTTTTGTATTTCTGTGGTTGGGGTTAAATTATGGAATAACCTGGACAAGGATCTAAAAGAATCCAAATCACTAAATGTATTTAAAAATTTATCAGATAAATGGTATTCAGGAATTATGCTAACATGATTTAGGATGCGTCTGCGAAGTGATTGGAGAGCTGAATGAGCAGTAATATTGAAACTGTTTTCTTTTGTTTTGTATTGTAAAAATGGGCAGAAAAAATAAGAATTTTCTTCACTCTGCTCCTTTTCATTCATTTGTTTGGTATTGTTTATAAATACTGGATGTTTTTCATTTTGGTTTTTTTTTAATGAATGAAATAAAGAATGTTTAAAAAATTATATATATATATATATTTTTTTACAATATTTCAAATTAATTGACTGAGTTTATGAGGCAATTTTAAGGCAACAACCTCTAATGTATCTGTTAGAATCTTAACCTCCACAGGTCAGATAAAGCAGCAGGATTATAAAATCCTGAAGTTTCATTGTTCAGATGACTTTGTACTATGGAATAAATGATTACATTTTAGGATTTCAAACTTCAATAAGCCAAATCTAGATTTCTTAAAGGGGAAATGGAAGTTTAAACTCACCAAAAAGTGCCAACAACAAAATGTATTTCCACTGCAGTGCGTTTAAAATGTAGGAAACAGCTTGTCATGATTTTTCTGAGCGCGCTTGTCAGCTGAGCCGTTATGACTCATGTGGGGCTTTACGTGAAGACGGACAGCTCTTCCAAGCACACGTCTGGCTAAATCAAGTCTGAAATCTGCATCAGGCCGTTTATGACTTAAAGTATCTGATGAAACAAACCGACACTTGACCTGACACGACTTCATGCTTCAAGAAATCTGCAAAGTAGACCTGATCTTTACACCCAGTTTGGTGTTTCACTTCATGACGAGGAGAAGGAGGTCTTTACCTTGAATTCGGAGAGCCATTCTTCAACAACACCGCGCTCTGAACCCAGCATCTTCCCCAGAGACCTCCTTCTGGATGTCTGGTGGACAGAAAGACACATCGATTGAAGAAAGGGGGACAACGTCCAAGTTCTGTTTATCATTACCCTTCTAACCCGTTTCCAAACAGGTGATTCCTCAATTTATTGTTTTTTTGTGACAGAGGTGATAAGAGATTAAACGTTATTCAATTTGAAATGCAAAAGAAACTTCAAGGACGCATATTCTCACACCAATGATAAGACGACATTATGCTTAAGCACGATTAGTGCACATAAGCAAATAAAGCAACTGGGTCTGCCGTTCTAATAAAATGATCACAGATTTTGACAGATACAAACAGAATATTAATCGTGGAGGAGGCAATAATAAAATGATTCGTAAACAATAACACGGGTGATAATAAGGGCAGATAATCTGCAGCGACACAGGCGTGAACAAACAAGCTTGTTTCTGTGAGATACTCGACACTCGGTTACATAACGAGTCACTCCAGCGCACTAACCTGTCACTTTGGATATAAGAAGACAGGAACCACCAGAGGGACTCATGGGAGATTTCCCTTGGTAACCTTAGACAGTCAAGTCTGTTTTTCTTACTCGCATCAAATTAAATCAAATTATTATCATTAAAGAAAAAAGCAAGATTTATTTTCCTCTTTTTCCCTGTTAATAACAGAATTGCAACACTAAGTGCTTTAAATATATTCCAAATCTGGACTGCAAGAACACCAAATTCATCTTCTCAGTATCTAGGTGCTAAAATTAGACTCAGCAAACTGCACAAAAATAACAAGCGTCCAACCTCTTCCCATGGAAAATCTATTCTCATTTTAAACCGTTTGCTCTGAGTGAGTCTCAGCAAAGGGACAGCCGGTGTCTGTGAGTGGACGGCTGGACTGAGAGGTGGTGAGCAGCCACGGGAGGAGGTCTGAATTCAGACTAAGGTGATTCACACACACCATGATTATGTAACAGCAGACGGACACTGGCGCTTATAACCGAGACCAGCCTTCCTAATGGTTTGATAACACAACCCATCAAAGACCATTAGAATCAATTCATAAACCTTCAGAGGAACCTGGAACAAAAACACTCAGCTTCTCCTTTATGTCGACGATTCCACGGAAACTGGAAAAGCTGTAATTTAAAGGAGTCATCACCTGAAATTTTCACTTTTCCACTTGAAAAAATGTCTATAATGGCTTCCTAATGATTTTTCACTGGCCGAGAAGCCGATATTTAACATTGAAGCGTTTGTTTAATCTTGCCTTCTTCAACCAGCTCACATGCACCCCACGAGCACGCGCACTCCACCACGAGAACTTGAGCTCTGGCCTATATGTCGGCACAAAGGCCGAATATAAACAAATATGAACCAGCAGCGAACAAACCAGCACAACAAAGCTCATCTCATAACGTGAAACGCATAAATTATGTCTTACCGTTGACGACTCATGTTATAATCCATTCAATTCAATTCAATTCAGTTTATTTATATAGCGCCAGATCACGACAAGAGTCGTCTCAAGGCACTTCACAAAGTAAACATTCCAATACAGTTCAGTTCATAAGCCAATCAGTAAAAAAGTTTCCTATATAAGGGACCCAGCAGATTGCATCAAGACACTGACTAGTGTCATTGTGTTGGTACAATCCTCATACTAAGCAAGCATTTAGCGACAGTGGGAAGGAAAACTCCCTTTTAACAGGAAGAAACCTCCAGAGGATCCTGGCTCAGTATGAGCAGCCATCCGCTACGGCTCACTGGGGGTCGAGAAGACAGAGCAGGCACAGGCACACCCCGCACCCACACACACACACACACACACACACACACACCACATATATCAAGTAGTGTTTCTATGGCTACACTGTGATTTCTTAGTAGAAGTTCTATTTAGTAAGAGTAAGAGAAACTTTATTGTCTTTATCTGAGTGAATCTATAATTAATTCAATAGGTGAACTAATAGTAGCACATTCTATGTTAAAGAAAGTAAGATGTAATATCAGGAAAGGGAGAATGTTAGGTGGTTGGCAGCAGTGTGCCAGCCGATGGCCCCCTCCATGAGGCCACCACAGCTCAGCAGAACGCCAGTGTAGCTTCTTCTGGGGAGAAAAACACTTAGAGAGAAAATAAAGTTAACAGCTGGAATAACAGGAAATAATGCAGTTAGAGAGTGGTGGTAGAAGAGAGTAGCAGAGTGTGGAAAGTGGTCAGTATGTCCTCCAGCAGTCTAAGCCTATAGCAGCATAACTACAGAGATAACTCAGGATAACCTAGCCTTTTAGATGGAGGCATGTAGGAGGCAGGGCCAGGGAGAAGTCTTTAACGACAGTAGTCCCCTCTGTACACTCCACTTCCCTCTGCTCCCCACTCGTCTAAACCTGGGCTAACATCAGAATTTAACCATAAGCCCTATCAAATAGAAAAGTTTTGAGCCTAGTCTTAAAAGTAGACAAGGTGTCTGCCTCACGCACTAA